>CM022705.1:46346922-46357869 GCA_012295165.1 Asparagus setaceus | reverse complement strand
GTGTGTGTGTGTATATATATATCATACTCCCTTTAAAAGTGGGAGTTTGAAAAAATTTCCTGGACAAAAATACCCTTAATCCTTTTGGTTATTACATTGTTATCCTATTACATGTTTAATAAAAATATTAATATGAATTTTGTGCTATTTACAAGTGATCAAATTATAAAATGAAAAATTCTAAACTAATTTTATCCATGGTCAACCTATGTATTCACACTTTATTTGAAAGTGTAGTCCTTAGTTAAAATTTTGATAAAAAAAATCCTATTATCAAATAGGTTTCTATGCTATAACATGTACTTACCTTAAGCATCGCCGGTTATGTATGCAAACGTTACGTGTACACCCCTAAATTAATAGGAATTTTATTAGATAAATAATTAGCTATAAAAAATATTCATCTAAGCCCTCCAAACATTTTTATTTATAAATTAAAAGTTAATTGATCCACGTTGCTGTAATATCATCCTCGCCCTTGTTAGTCCACAATCACGAATAAAAAGGGATAAAATTTCCATCTAACCCTCCAAACGTTTTTATTTATAAATTAGAAATTAATCTAAATTTAATTAGATCATCTGAATTTAATTTATTGGGAGATTTAATTTTACTGTAGTGGGTATTTAGATCATTTCATATTTTAAAGTAACAACGTTAATGAGATTTAACGAGCAAAGTGTAAAGATCAGGGGTTTGTGAGAAATCTCATATTTGAAGGGGTTAAATAAAATTTCAAAGTTGAGAAGGGTTATTACAGCACCCAAATTAGACTAAGGGACTTTCTTCGAATTAACATAGTTAAGGGCATTTTCTGAGCACCAAAAGTGGCTCGGGGTATCCGTTTACTACTTGGGAGATTTTATTAACTAAAATTGGTATTTAGATCATTTCACATTTTGAAGTAATAATATTGGGGATATTATACCCTAAAAATCACAAGTTTGATAAACCTTTGAGAATTGACCACGTGTCAAGTCCAACAGGTTGGATCATATGACAAAAAATCCGACCCAAAAATAGACTTAGCCTGACCAACCAAGTCAATCTCTCTAACAGTCCTAATATGTGTGTGTGTGTGTGTGTGTGTGTGTGTGTGTGAGATACTCCCTTTAAAAGTGGGAGTTGTGGGAAAAAATTTCATGGACAATATTACCCCTATTCTTTTTCAATATTACATTCTAATTCTAACTAAACTAAATTAATTATCATTATTAATTAATTATATTGTATGCAACTTGTCAAATTTGTATAACTTGGTCCCTAAAACATCGACATTCTGTGACACGATCAACTTAAATTAAGAAACTAATCAACTAAATATTTATTAAAAATTTTCCATCAAAAATATTTATTTAAATTTAACTTTTATTTGAATTAAAGTTAATCCAAATTGAATTAGGCTATCTTTAGGAGTTTATTTCTATCTTTAATGGTTTGTTTTATACTTAATTAGGAGTTGGTTCACCTATAGGATCTTTTACATTATCCTTAGTAGTTATTGTCATCTTAGAACTCTTTGAAAAATTAAATTGCTAAACCTATATGTAGGCATCATCTTGTCGTGAAACAACAAGCAGAGAAATAAAACTTTGTTCTTTGCTTCTCCCCAATTCCTTTCTCCACATATATCATATCATACTACTTTTAAAAGTGTGAGTTCGGATAAATATGTTTATGGTCAATATTACTCTTGATCCTTTTGGATATTATATTATGATCCGATCCTAATTAATAATAATATATTTAATATGATACATTACATTGTGATCATATCTTAATTAATAGAAATATCTTTAACAAGGTACACAGTTATATATAATTATCTTAGATCTTATCAAATGACACACCATACAAATTACCACCATTTCTTACATGTTTGAAAGTTACAAAAATCAACCTCTAAAATAAAACTATTGCAAAAACATTCCCTTAGAATCCAAAATTACAAAAACATTTTTTAAAAATCTAAAAATATGCAAACAACCTTCTTCAAAATCCAAAATTACAAACAATGGTCTCAAAATCTAAATATTATACATAGCATCCTTAAATTGAAAAGTGGCAAACAACCCCTTACAAATCTAAAACTACAAAAAGCATGAGGAATTCAAAATTTGCAAATAACCCTTTACACAATTAAAATTACAAATTACAAATAGCTATTTAAAATTCTAAAATTACTTATAGACCCTAAAAACTAAAATTTATAAAAGCACGTAAAATCAAAACATTACGAAAATTCCCTGTAAATCTGAAATTTTCAAACGTCCCAAAAATAATATGAAACTTCAGACATAGCCCTAAAACTAAAATAAATATTAATAGCCTTGTGACAAAAATTCTAAAAGTTTTAAAAGTAACTTGAAAATATGAAATTTTCAACAGTCTCTGAACAACCTAAAATTATAAATAATATCCAAAAATAAAATAAATTATAAACAACCCCTAAAAATTAAATAATTACTAAAACATGCTTTGAAAAATTGAAAAGTACAAAGAACACCTTGAATATCAAAATTTTTGAATAAACCAAGAAAAATCAGTAATTATGTAGGACGTCCTAAAAGTTTAAATTACAAATAGACCTTCCCAAAAATATGAAGTTTTGGAGAACACTAGAATAAATAAAAAATTACAGAAAATACCCTAAAATTAGAAAATTTTGAAAGTTCTATGAATAATATGTAATTGCAAACAATATCCTAAAAATAAAAAATTACAAATAGTCCTCAAAATTTGAAAATTATAAAAATACCCTAAAATCCTAAAATTTTAAAAACACCCTAAAAATATGTAATATTTTGATCATCCTTCTGAATAATCTAAAACTACAAAAAGTCCCTGCAAATTCAAAAATACAAATAACCTCAAAAGTCTTAAAATTTACAAAAATTATGCCCGAATAATGCAAAAATTATAAAAGCTGAAATCAATTTCTTGAATGCAAACACAACCTTAATGTAATTTGAAAAAAGCACATGATATTTGAAGAATTTTGAATAAGACTCATCAAAACTTTATTATCTCCTTGAACAAAAGTTGACACATCTGCAAGTTTCTAAGGGGAGGTCTCTTTGGTAGGTTATATGTTAACATGATATTTAAAGAATTATGAATAGGACTTCTCTAAACTTCATTATTTATTAGAGCAAAGGGTGACAAATGCTACAATATTCCAAGGGGAGGTCTTTTGTGTTGGTTGTATGTTCACATCATCTCTATGAGATCATAACTTTTTCTCAAATTGCTTTCATTGCGTACATTGTGCATTTGACCGATAGAAGTTTTGCTACAAGGAAATAGTATCTCTCCAAGTTTGATAACTTACCTAGAGATCAAAACTTTGATACCTTATGTTTTAGAGAAGATGTTAGTTTTTCTGAATAACGTTGTTGTATTTAGCATAAAAAGTGTGATGTAAATGTTTTGTGGGAACTTAATTTTTGTAAATATTTTACCCATATTAAAAATCATATTAGTTTTCTGTATTAGTAATTAGTAACATCTTGATATATAGTTTTTGTAACACCCCGTGTCGTCGAGACTGAAAATTATATTTGTGATTGATTTTTTGATGTTCTGAAATCAGATAGAATATTTTCCTTATTAGTTTACAAGAATCTCTGCATTTTAGCTTTCTAAGTAGAGGTCTTTAGAAGGGTTTATGGGTTAAAAATCCTTAATGGGTTTTAACTCAAAAGCGGTCAACACGTTAGCTAACCCATTAAGCCAAATATTCTTATATAAGACCTACAAAACCCTAGAGATCAGAATTTTATATATTCTGACACCACAAGGCCTGCCAAGCTAGGAAGAAGAAGAGGGGAGTTTGTTCTGAGATTCATATTTGCTAAATCATGTATATCTTTTGTATTCCTATTTGGTCCTTGATATTATCGCCATATCTGAATTGTTGATGAATATCTATTTGAATTTTCTTTCATTTGATTTTATTGTGTAGTGAACTACAGTTCTTGCTATTCTGTTGTTTGGATCCTATCCTTGGCGATACTTTCTATTATCCGCTCTGACGTTATTTTGTATTTGTTCTCTTTCCTATCTTTTTTACAGGTGGTTGATATATTCTAGAATAGAGAGCTGGTTGAATTGAGAACAATGGACACTCAGGTATGATATGGTTTTATTTTGGTTTTGAAAATAATTTCAATTTTTGAATATTTTCACACAAGATCCAGAAGTACATGATATCTTTCGCAAATCTGTGTAAAAAATAAAAAAAATATAATAATTATGCAATCCTCCTTTGTTAATCACATGTGAAGTTTGTTAAGTATGGATTTAATATGGACTTCTCATCACATTATGCATTTACTATATGACATAACATGTTAAAAATTACAAGTCGGAATCTTTGATATGTCTGTTAGATCAAAGTTTTAAAATTTGGAATGACATAACTAAATTTAATGCAATAGAAATCTTGATATCAATCTACAAACTGTTGTTATCATCAAGTAGAGATTTTAAAAAATTATTCTTATTTAGTGTAATATAATATATGGTAACCATGAATTATTTAAAAATGAAATAGTAAAGACATAGACCTAAAAAATCAAATTATTTAACCACGTGCAATGCCGTGCATCCCACATAGTGTGTGTGTGTGTGTGTGTGTGTTTGTGTGTGTGTGTGTGTGTATATATATATATATATATATATATATATATATATATATATATATATATATATATATATATATATATATATATATATATATATATATATATATATATATATATATAAAATAAAATGAGATGGTCACTTAGATTCTTATCATGAGTTAGCCCAATAGGCTACTAAAAATAATGATCGGCACCGTCCATCGTGATTTGCACTCCCCATGATCTATATGTAGAAAAAATTATATTGTTTTGAAATATTTAATCATTGTTTTAGCTATGTGTAGAAAGGACGGCTATTAAGCTGCCTGAAAAATCAACATATAAAACTAGTTTGATTCATATTTTAGAAGATATCAAATTATGTGAAAACTAACTTAGTTACACCCACTTGTAAAAGTACATGTTTGAGTGTAGATATTAACGATCAACACCGTTTATTGTGATCTATGTGTTCTACACTTCACAGAGACCAAAAATAACGTAGATAAGATTTTTATAGTTTATACATCTAATGACCTAGAAATGAACGGTTTGTAACGGTCTAAAATGCCCATTATTTTGAGTTGCTTGAATTATAGGATAGACCATCCCAAACCACATGATTTTTGAACCACGCTCATTTGGTAACGTGTAGATCACAATGAATGGTATTGATCGTTAATATCAATGGTCAAACATGTATTTTTAAAGATAGGTGTAACTAAGTTAGTTACACCCTAGGTGTATTGTAACCCTACCCATATATATATATATATATATATATATATATATATATATATATATATATATATATATATATATATATATATATATATATATATATATATATATATATATATATATATGTTTTAAAGACTTAGTTACATAATTAAGATAGTTATTTCGAGAAACATGGTGAGTATACAGTTAGAAGCGCCTATCATGTAGCAAGCAAGAATCGGGTGACAAATGAAGAGGCACAAAGAACAGGACCATCAAACCCCAACCAATATGATGCTATCTGGAAGATGATTTGGAAATCTAATATCCCAAATAAACTGAAGGTATTGGCATGAAAGCTTAATAGAGCTATTCTCCCAACCAAAGTGCTTTTGAGGAGAAGAGGAGTTGTAGTTGATGAGTTATGTAGTTTCTGTGGAAGTGCAATTGAAACTAGCGAACATAGTTTTAGAGAATGCTTGTTTGCGAGGAAGGTGTGGTTTGTTTCTCCTATGGGTTTTTAGATTGATTGCTTTGTGGGCCCAAACATGAAAGAGTGGCTGTTACAGATTCAAAAAATTTCAGATGATGAAGTGTGTGAGAATACATTAGCAATTTGTTTGGCGCTATGGAAAGGTCGAAATAGTCCCATCTTCAAAAATGAAAAATGCCCAGTCGAGAAGATTGTCGAGATGGCGATGGACACTGTTAATTGCTTTAAAAATTCTCAGGCACTAAAGAACACTCATGTGAAACCTCCAAGTCTAGAGACTTGGAGAGCACTATTGATCGAGGGATGGAATAAACTGAATTGTGATGGAGCGTTGTTTGAAGCTACTGCAGAATATGGCATAGGGATGGTGGTCAGAAATAATAGAGGGGAGGTTATGTTGGCAGGGGCTGTCAAGATGGAAGGTGAAAATGATCCTTTAACCATTGAGGAGATAAGTCTTCGATGGAGTTTGTGTATTGCTAAAGAAGCTAGTTTCTTGCTCCTAGAGATTGAATCTGATTGTGCTCAGTTGGTAGCGATGGTGAAAAGGAGAGAAACGATGAGCTACATTGGACATATCATTGAAGACATCCTTGTCGAGCTATACAAGGCTTCCAAGGGTGGAAAATCAAGCTTGCTCGTGGAAGATGTAGCCAGGTTGCTCATGAACTAGCTCAAATGGTAAAAAATCTTAATGATGCTATTGTATGGATAGAGGATGTACCTACCAATATTCATCCATTTGTGTTGAGGGATATCTCGCTTATGTAATGTTGGGGTTATTCCATTCTTAATGAAAATCTTTTCTTGATAAAAAAAGGAGTTTTTTTTAAAGAGACCCAATTTGATAAATATTGAGCCAATTTGATAAATATTTAGCAAAAATGACCGTTTTACTAAATATTTAGCAAAATCGACCTCTTTTTGGCCAGCTCACCAGGGCTGGCCAAAAAGGGATCGATTTTGCAAACTATATATTTCAAAACTCTCGAGACTACTAGTCCCGTGTATTTAGTGGTCGCTAATCGCGGACTAAACAAGACTCAGAAAACCCACGGGACTAGTAGTTCCGTGGGTTAATTTGTCACTTGAGGCAGTAACCTCTGCCTTTCAGACCTCCTTGTTGTACTTCCCCATCCAATGGTAGAGAATGAACTATTGGGGAAAAAGCTTGAGAAATCAATTATCTTTTCACTCAGAGAAAGGTTATCACATAATTATGCTAATTACGCTAATTACAATAATTAGGGCTAGGTTTATGACTTTTAAAATTTTAGAAGTAATTAATGTTAGGTTTAGCTTTCGGGTAAGGATGAGTCCATTTAGGGTTAGATTTAGTCAATAGCGTTGATTAGGGTTAGATCTTGGTTAAGGATTAGTCCACTTAGGGTTAGGGTTTTTACAAAATTTGCCTAATTAAATTAACTAGGACTAGATTTACTGAATTTAAATTAATTTTAGGGGTAATTTATGTTAGGGTTAGTTTTCGGGTACGGATTAGTCAATAGAGTTGATTAGGGTTAGATCTTGGTTAGGGTTAGGGTTAGGATTAGGATTAGGGTTAGGGTTAGGGGTTTAATTTAATATTGATGATTAATTACGGCTGTTTTGGGTGTTTATTGCTAAAAAATTAGGGGTTTTGAGTGTTATGGGGGGAGGGGGGATGGGGGGCCAGGGGGTTGAAGGGGGGATGGCTTACCTTGCAATGTGGCAGCGGACTCAGGCGAGAGCGAACAGCGGTTTGGCGACGAGAACGGAGCTCAACGAGAACAGAACAACACGCAGCGACAGCCTTGACGACGAGCAACGGAGTGAGTTTGGCGACGACGAGAACGGAGTTTGACGACGAGCTTCGATGGCAGCGAACGACGAGAAGATGCCGAGGTGAGCAGTCAACGGCGAGTTTTTACCAGATCTCGTGAAAAGGTAAAAGTAAAATTTTGGGGGTAAAAAATGCGGGCTGTTTTTAATTTTCACCAATAAAAGACCGCCCAAGATTTTTTCCTCACATCCTAGACGGATCAGCCGTCTAGGATGTTAACAAATTTTTAAAAAAAATCCGTCTGGGATGTCATCCTAGACGGTATTGCCGTCTGCGATGTGAACAACCACAACGGCTTTTCGTAGACAGCTGTTATTCGTCTAGAATACCACACCCTAGACGGATATTCATCCGTCTAGGATGTTCCGTCTAAGATGGTCCGATCTCTACTAGTGAAACGGGATCATTCCATGGGAACTCATCTTAGCTCTGATACCAATTTGATAACAATATTTTGCCCAGGATAAATAATTTAGAGGAGGATAAAATTATTCTTTGATTTTTTTTTCTTCTTTGCTTGACTTCTTTCAACTTACAAACCACACATAGATATACTACTACAATGACTCTTAGACTTCCTAACAAAGACTCTTGTATTTCCCAACAACATTCATGCATCTAACATATTCACGCATTTGACTCCTCAAACAACTAAATGATCTTCTCAATTCTCAAGGTAATTAATTAAGTTTACTTTCAACAAATCTTGATACTGATCATGTGGCTCTTTTTGTAGGTGACACAGGAGCAATAATGAACTGCAGACCCCTTCCCTACCCTAACTACAGTTATGAAAGCCACTTCTCTTGTAGCTAAAGTATTTGCCTCCTAGTTTTGTTTAGATAAAATATATCAGACACAAATAAAATATAAAGAAAGATCAAATTCTGGAGCAGATTCTGTAACTAGGAAAGAAATCATAGAAGATTATGCTAACAATAGATGATAAATTAACTTTAAATTTAAGAATCATGCTTTTATTTCATATTCATGGGTTCAATTTTAGTCTTTTTTTTTGTAGACTGGTTAAATATTGCAAATGATCATTGTCTCAAATGAAAGATATTCTTCTGCTCTCTTAGAAAATTATAATACGACAATGCAACTGAAGGGTGCTAATCATATTTCACTACTATGACAAGAGAATAGGTTTGAAATGAAATGAAAAGAAATATTTATTCCAGACGAAGGCACTAATTTGTTGTTGCCTTCGACATAGTAGAATACGTATGGTTCAAGCCATGTTGTTGCATGGCAAAAGAAACCTAGCGGCACACAAGAAAAAGAGATGTTAATCATGGAAATACATTATTAGATAAGAAGACTAATAACTGAATTGAAATTCTGTAATTATCATGGCAAAGGGTATGAAGTCACTCACAGAAAAATTTGCAGAGGCATCATCATCTCCATCCCCATTAGACATGGTCAATGCATCCCTTGACAGAAAAAAGAGACATTAGCTACAAAAGGGAAACAAGGACAGTTGATTATAGATCTCTTAATGTTATTGTATTTAGTCATGAACTAAAGTTCCTGATCACTTTCTTACATAAAGATCAAATATAACAACCAGAACAAAATAGTGCAAGCTTAGTGTAAAAACATTTTTAATACGCTGTAAGCATCTATAAAGCAATACAATATAGGGTTTTAGAAGTTTAAAGAGTTATATGGCTGTGTATTGTGAAGGAAAGATGAGCACTTGAAGGTCACTATTAGCATGTCACATGTAGGTGCAATGGCCAACAAGGAGTTCTAGGTTCTTATTGAGAACATAGCTAAATACAACTCAACATAATAAAAGATCTAGCAATAAAAGATCAACAATCTATACTTACTATTATATTAAAAACTTAGTGGGGGGGTATATAGGAACAACCTGGATCACTGTGATCCCAAACTTCTTAGAAACAACCTGGACTGAACTCACCCAAGAACTATAAAAAATGAGACAAATGATCATATTATCAAGACATTTCAGAATGTCTTTGCTAACTGCTTCTATCATCACTGGGTTCAACCTATGCCGGGGATCCATTGTAGGTTTAGCATAATCTACCAAATAAATTCTATGTTGAATAATAGTTGGACTAATCCTTTTGATATCAGTCATGGTCCATCCAATGGCTTTCCTCTTTTCTCTCAATACATCTAAGAGGGTTTTTTTTGATCGGTTATCAAATCAGAAGCAACAATGACTAGTAAGGTTTTATTCTCCCCGAAGTAGGCATACTTTAGATTATCAGGTAAAGATTTTAGCTGTAGTTTAGGGGTTTCCTCTATAGACGGACGAAGTTGGACTCGGGGTTCTATATCCAAAGGTTCAGGTTGCCATCTCAGTGTAGATACATGATCTACCTGCTGATCTAACTCTTCTAACACCTTGATTTCTTCATCAAGTATCTCCTCAAAACTCTGGTCAGATAACTAAGATCTAACTCACACTCTCCTTCTAACTGTTCGCTAGATATTCCCTGAATAAAGTTCACTTCTAGAGGTTATCTGATGGATCACTCGGCTGTTACCCTAAATTAAAAATATTGAGATCAATAGTTCCCAAATAATAACTTTATTTAATCGGTTCTACAATTGATCAGAGCAGTTGAAGTGGCTAAGAACGATCTTCCTAAAATGACATGGATTTGAATCTTGAGATTAGAAATAAACTGCGTTTCCAAGAATATGAAATCAACAGAAAATATGAAGTCTTCAACCTTAATCAAAACATCATCTATCTCTCTCTTGGGTATCTTCACAGAGCTAGCAGCTAATTAGAGGGTGTATCTAGTTGGTTTCAATTCTCCTACCCCTATCTTTTGATAGATTGAATAAGAAGATTTATACTAGCTCTTAAGTCTAGAAGTACATTATCAATAAAGGTATTTCTAATAATACATGAAATAGTTGAATAATCGGATCCTTATATTTCAGGGATATGGACTTTGAAAGAATGTCAGCGATATTAGTAGCTAAAAAGACTTTATTGGAAACATTGGTGCTTTTTTCTTAGTGTACAAATTCTTCAAGAATTTTACATAAGATGGTATTTGTTGGATGGTATCTAAGAAGGGATGATGTCCTTGACCTGCTTAAATATTTCTAAGGTCTTCTCCATTCTGAGAAGAGTTCTTACTAGGTCTGAGTCTATCTAAAAAAGGAGCAATAGGCTTATACGTATCTAGATTGAGCTCAGGTTCGGTATCAGTTCTTGTTCATCAGAAGCTGACGACTATTGTACAAAATTATCAGAAGGAGAAAGTGTTTATTCAAGTTCAGCAGATTGG
>CM022705.1:46316922-46341922 GCA_012295165.1 Asparagus setaceus | reverse complement strand
GACACTATCTTGTGTCTCGCCATTGGCGGGACAACATCTTAATGTCTCGCCATTGGCGGGACAACATCTTAATGTCTCGCCATTGGCGGGACAACATCTTAATGTCTCGTCAATGAGCGAGACACCAAAAGTGTCGAATGATTTTCTTGGGTGTTCTATTGATATTCGTGGGGCCCACTTAACCTTTTCAACGTGAGAGGATGTTCAGCCACGTTAGTGGGCACTTACACCCTTAAAAAATTCCCACTAAGCGTGAAAAGAGGGCATTTAAGCGTGCACGAAAAGGGAGAAACGGTTACAACGGTTAGGAAGCGGCAGCTTGGCGAGCGATTTTGGCGAGCGAAAGTATCGCGCCAGTATCACGATAGTTCTGGCGAGATAGGCGACTGTCGGCGCTATAGCGAACGATTCGGGCGAGACACTCCCAACTGTCTCGGCCACTACACATCCAACTCACGTTCTTTTCAGCAGTTTCACCTCTTGAAGCCTATAAATAGCTCGCTACATCCACCATTGGAAAAAAAGGGGAGGAGAGATCTGACAATCAAGCTTTGCACACAAGATTTTGAGCTAGAGATTTGCGCAGAGAGAGAAGGAGATTTCAGATTTTGAAGCAACAAAGGAGATTTCAAGAACGTCATCCACGTGGAGATTCCTCGAGATTAAGCTTTGCCTTAATTCTTGGGAAGAGTAGATATCTTACCTTGCTAAGATATTTGCTTAAGTTTTTGTTTCCTTTGCGAAGCATAAACTCAACCCCGTCATTTCGACGGTCGTTGCTCGATGGTCCACGGATTACGCATCCCCGGCATAGGCAAAGAACCCACGCAAGCAGGAGCTCACTACGTAGTGACTTCTGCGTGTGTTTCTAAGAGAGTGATATCATTTTCTTTGTAATAGAGAGATTTACACGTGTAATCTTTCAATTGTTTTCATTCTTGAAATGTTTTGGAAATGGAAACTGCGAAGAAAAACATTCTCGGCGTAAACACGATGGCGACCACAGTGGGAGTCAATAGTCTCAATGTTGAGGCCATTGTGTCACAGCCCAGCAATGATCAAACCGACCTCATGGTCGATGGGTTGGATTATGTCTTCGATCAAGGCAAGTTTGAAGAGTATCTCTCCTCCTCTTCATCAAAGTCCTCCTCGTCTCGCAAGCATCGGAGGATCTCCTCTCTAAGGAGGGAAGTCCGATCTGTCGTAGTGCGCAATGAATCTCGCCCACTCGCAAAGGAGGTTTCCCCTCGCAACAACACCCCGGCAAATTGCAAAGCCGGGAGCTCTGCTCATGGTGGCTCCATTTAGAAGAAGGAGTCATCTTACAAGATCTCTACAACTCTGACGAAGAGGGATCGTCAGAGGCAACGTCAGAAGATGGCCCGTCAATTCGCTAAGGCCATGGAGTCGACGGACGGAGTTTATTATCATCTGAACTCCGCGTGATGGTGAGGAAACCCGGCGCCTCAATTTCAATCCGTCAGCACTCCCGCCAAGGAAGAATGGATCCTCATCAAGAGGACCCGTTTGACGAAGAAGGAACGCGCCCAAAAGCGTCGTGCATGTGCGCTTCGTGCGCGTCTTTGTTATCGCAAAGGCAAAGAATTGAAGTCCACCAAGGGATCAACACAAAGTCACAAAGTCTGGATCCCGAAATCTGCACACAAGTTGGCCCAAGGCTCTGCCTTTGGCCGAGACAGTCCAAACTGTCTCGGCCAAAGAGCCTTCGGCCGAGACACCTCAAACTGTCTCGGCCAAAGAGCCTTCGGCCGGCCGAGACACCTCCAGCTATCTCGGCCAAAGAGCCTTCGGCCGAGACACTGTAGGGTCGAAAAAGTTTTGTTTGATTGACTTTGAAAAAGATTACAATCACACTCTCTCGATTACAGAGGAAGAGAAGGTTGATTTGACTTCTCTTTTGTTGTGTGGGTTCTTGGTAGCGAAAGGATGCTTCCCTCGATGCTCACGTCGAGATTGCTTCCCGTTGACGATCAGAACAAGGTTGCTGATGATCTTGAGATGGCTGAATGATCTCTTCTTCCTTGTTAGCTTCTGCGTCTAAATCTCTCTCCGTGCGTCTCCGTCCGTCATAGCTGCTCAAGGCTATTTATAAGGTTTTAGGCATGTAACTGACCCCATCGTGGGAATGTGGCTCCTTATTATCAGCTGTTGATAGGTTAAAGTCGTGGGAACGTGATCAACGTGGGCATTTTGGTTGAATATGGATGAGCCGAGCTTCGCTGCATGGGAGAACCTCCGATGATGGTCGAGCTCCATTGCTGTAGGTGAACCTCAGTTGAATATAGAGTTTCCCTGCTGTAGGTGAACCTCGATGGACTATCGAACCTCGGTTGAACGTCGAGATTCACTGCTGTAGATGAACCTCGGTTGAATGTCGAGATTCACTGCTGTAGGTGAACCTCAGTTGAACATCGAGATTCACTGCTGTAGGTGAACCTCGGTTGAATATCAAACCTCGGTTGAACGTCGAGATTCACTGCTGTAGGTGAACCTCGGTTGAATGTCGAGATTCACTGCTGTAGGTGAATCTCGGTTGAATGTCGAGATTCACTGCTGTAGGTGAACCTCGGTTGAATATCGAACTTCACTGCGCATGTGAATTTCATGTTAAGTATCGAGCCCATTTGCGTGGCGAACCTCATGTTGGCCAGAGCCCATTGCTTGAGTGAACCTCGGTTGAGTCTTGAGCTTCACTGTGTGGGCGATCCTCGGTTGAGTCTTGAGTTTCCCCACTGGGGGGTGTATGACCCTCGTCTTCGGGACTAGATTTTTTGACTGTCTTTAAGACCCCCTTCAAAGTTTTCAGACTCGAATCAGGTTGTGGGGGTCTGAAATACTTTGAATTCTTTTAATTACCACGAGCGAGGCTCGTTTGTCAACCTCGTTAAACTTAGCTGTGTTACCATATGGGGCCAGAGTTGTTTTCAAATATTTAAAAATAAGGCTCGTATTCGTTGAGTCTTGTCGTTTTGCATTAGCCTCGTTGAAAGGTCTATGTCCATATAGCGGTTTAGGGACTCGATGTCTGCCAGGTGTCTCTTTTTTTTTGTTTCCGTGGATCTCGTCCATGAGATCTCGTCTCGAAGATTCTTGCGGCGGTTTTGAGCTGCGTATCTCGGTGATCAATCATCCATTAATTCTATATATATAGAATTGGGGGACTTGAATCGACCCCTCCTGCCCTTTTCGTCCTTTTTGGATCATTGAAGCTCTCTCTGCACTTTGGAGTTTTCTCCTTCTCGTTGGAGATTTCGACCTTTTCAGCCATGGCCCCCAAGACTTCATTTGGGAAAGGAAGAGGGCTATTTGGCGCCGATGCTTCCACCATTACGCGGCTTTCGGGTAAAAGCTTTGAAGATCTGATTTTTAACCGCCTTAGGATTGGTTTTCTGGAGCTATTCTCACCCTTGAGACGAAACCCATCTTAAAGGTGGCGTCTTTCCAACTGCGTAGGCAGTTTCAACGAGGCTTGCCTCATTTGACTAACAAACCTCGTCTTTGTTGACGAGGTTCATGTACCCCCGGTTCACTTGTGCTGTTGGGCAAATGAACCTCTAGATTCGACTGAGGACAACTCTGCGAGACTTGGTTTCCCCACAGAACTCCGCTCGGAGTTTATTTGAAGTTCGTCTATCTAGCGAGGTTCGAAGTTCGTCTTTTTAGTGAATCTCGGAGTTCGTCTATTTGGCGAATCTCGGAGTTCATCTATTTGGCGAAGTTCGAAGTTCGTCTATTTAGCGAATCTCGGAGTTCGTCTATTTGGCAAAGTTTGAAGTTTGTCTATTTGGCGAAGTTCATTTTCTTGTCAAACGAGGCTCGTTTGGGCGAGGCTCGTTTTCTTGTCAAACGAGGCTCGTTTGGCGAGGCTCGTCTGTTTTGACTAGCATTGCTGTCATAATAGCCCTAGTGTTTTGGAGTGATAACTCAATCCTTGGACTGACTTATTTTACCTCCTTTGTCTTATGTGCAGTTGTGCATTCGTCTGCCCCTATCCCACATCGGGGTGCTTTTGGCGCAAGCAGTGCTCAAAGTACCGACCCTGATGTTTACTATTCCTCCCTTAGGGATGTCCCTATATTCGAGGATAGAAGCGAGGAGGCTCTCAGACTGCTTTCAGAGCTTTCGATCTCTACTTTAAGGCGATTAGTGACGGATGCCCCTTTAGAATCCGCCGACCGGATGCCCATTAAGAAACCTATTTTTTGTTCGGTGATGATTTAGAAGACCCCGACTTGCTTGATTTGGGTTCTTACGGTGGCTTAGAACTATGGGCCAACGTTCTATGTTCTTGCGTGATAGAGCGTGTTGTTAAGCTCAGCGATTTGAGGATGCTTAGGTTCGAGGCGAATGGCGGGATTTAACTCCCTCCCAGATGGAGTGACTTGTGGCCATTTTTCGAGAGATGGTGCGCCGTGAGCCGCCATGGCCGTTACATAAGCGGCGCATCAGGGATTATTTCAAAGGATTTTCACGTAGGCGAGTCATTTCTTGAAGCCAATACTTTTGGTCGGACTTTTCATGCTTCTCAGCGTCAATTTCCTACCAAAGATTTCAGAACTCCTGGCTGGTCTCGTTGGGGTTCTTCTCAATGGTGACCGCGTGTCACCGAATATATTCTCAAGGAAAATCTCGAAGATCTTCAGAGGTTCGGACTCTATCTGCCGTCGAGGCTGACTCAATTTGGTCTGAAGACCAACTCTCACCAATTCTTTGGCATTCTGGAGTTGTACAACCCTGAAATCCGCACATTCTTCACCCCTGACGGCGAATTAGGCATCACTCGCATGAGATGGTGAGGTTTGGGACTACCATATGGCGGTATCCTTATGAGATGCGTCCCAAGCCACAAAATTTGGTAAGCTTGGAGAAAGATTACCCCAAGTCGTTGAGACTTATTGGGAGGTAATGTGTCATTACCATATCGTGCGTGCTCCCAAGGCGTCGGATAAGAAAGGTGAAAGGTCGACCCGCGACATATGGGCCCATTATCTTTTCCTTTGGTTTGGACAACAAAAGGATCATTATTACCTTTAGGCCCCCTTGAAGCAGGTCCTTTATCGAAGCTAGTTCTCAATAACCTCCCGCTTTCCTATGTACCCTCCACAGATGAGCACGGTTTTCCAGCGGGAACGACCTTTGACACCTATATTTATCAGGCCGGGGAACCCATTTCTTCGAAAGCGGCGTTAGCAGGTTATCTCATGCTGTGGCTGAAACATGTCGTAGTTCCTTGCGGCAGTTTTGATGTACTGGCCGTTGATGTGATTTTTCCAGCTGTTTGCATGGCTCACGGCCGTCAATATGCTCTTCTTCCTGCTATGATCACCCGTCTTCATTGGGGGTTACGGTGTCTTTGCAATGCTTTCACTCAAGGCGCTGAGAACCCTAGAGTAGAGCTGCCCTACGCTTACCTTATGGCATGGTTTGTCATGCATTGCCCTACGCTTATGAGTGCACCTTCTACACAGGTGGACGGACAAATTACCCCTTTTGTCCAAAGACTGGAAAATTCAGAATGGAGCAGACACTACATGGTCTCCGTGCGGTGTGCTCTCCGGGATTATAAATTATTCCTTCAGCGGTGCTTTCCTAGCTTCTCTGGGGCTAGCTATGGGCAGACTGTAGTGGATGAATCCAATGCCCAAGGTTATACCACTTTGTCATTGGGCTGCTTCTTGTGGCTTTTGAACATCCGTCCGGGGTATTTTATTTACCGCGTTGGTCCAGTGTGTGTGGTAGAACCTTACCTACCATGTCGTTTTGCCCGTCAGTTCGGGTATGATCAGCTATATATCGGTAACCCCAATACTCAGCTGCAATCCGATGGGCTGCGGCGATTATCGGGCGGGCACGGTATTGGGTATTGCGGGTGTACGGGTGTTCATTTTCACTTCCACAGCGGGATCCGCAACCCCGGGTGACTTTTGCCTACTGTAAATGGCACTGTATAGCAAACGCGGCAATTCGGGCTTCAACATCAATTCCTCTGGGCTACGATTGATTCGGCCGTTATAAAGAAGACGAGCTCAACTAAGAGTCGCATGCAGGTGAAAGAGTTCTTGCATCGCAGAAGGATCTTTGGAGTTCTTTGAACCCCGGCGAAGGTTGGCGGACACATCACACCAATCTAGCCCTCCACGAAACTTCGGTGAGGAGATAGGCGAGGCTCTAGATGGCCGTGTTCCCAAGCCCCTCTAGATTGAGCGAATATGGCGGTAACATTCCCTTTCTTTGCCCGGTGAGAGATACTACTAGGGTCGCATCTGCATCTGAGGCACCCCAAAATTTCATCTCCACAGACGAACCGTTGGAGCCTCCTCTGGGAATCTCTCGAAAGTCGTGGTTAGCCTAGTCGACTTTCTTTGGAGCTATGCAGAGGCCGTTCCCATTCCAGGGTCTGCTGGTATGATAATTTTGACTTGTCATAATCCTTTAGACTATCACATTGTCTAACTCTTTTCATCTCCTTATGATATTTATTTTTTTTATTAAAAAGAACGAAGTGGAGAAAGTGAAACTTCGGTGCCAATAGTCCGAGGATCCAAAAGACCAGGGCCTCCACGGACCAAACGTTTGGCCAAGCGGGTAAGGCAAGAGGCTCGATTGGTCACGCCACGGTTTGAGTACAAGCTGCTGAAGGCTCGGCGTTGTCGAAAGCTCCGGTCTATCTTTGAAATGACCACGGCGGCGTTCTTTGTTTGAGTTGGAGACCGGGACTCAAGATGATGATCACGGTGATCCTGCGTGATTGTGCACGACGCCCGCTTGCTTTGGTGTCATCACCACTCCCTCGATTGAAATTCCGCCAATCCCGGCATCGATTTGTCAGTTGGAGTCAAGTCCTTCTACTGCCACCCCCTCTTCTTTTGACTTATCAAAAGAATACGGGGTGTCTATGATTCGCAATAATTTCCTCACCATCCTAAAAGAATCTCCTATTCAAGTGTTGGAGCATGGTGGGGATTTTGCTGGGATCAAGGCTGTATTGGAACCTCTCCTGGATGTGATGCAAAGCTTGACCAATGCTACGGCTACATTGCCCTACCGCTGCGTGCAGTGCAGTGAGGCCCTCTTCAACAAATGGCAAAGTCAGCGCGATCAGCCCCTTCATTCCAAGATTGAAGATCGTGCCATGCAGTTTATAAGACAAAGGGATGATTCCCAATTTGAGCTCCAGCGTCAAGTACTTGAGAAGAAGCAGGCAGTTCACTAGCTCGAGGAGATGACCACAACTCTATTTAATGAAAACAAGAGGGTTGCTGACATCGAGCGCAACCAACAACTCCTGGTTGACTCCTACAAGGCTGCGCTCATCGATATCCAGGCCAAGCTAGCGGGAAGAGAAAATTAGCGAGCTACGAGAGGCATCGGACTCGGCGGCTCAATGGATGAGAACACCAGCGGCGGTGCAAGCGAATCGATGAATTGGAAAGGCTAAGTGTTCTTTGTGAGCCACATCTTAGATACTCTCTATGGCGATATTCATAATCAAGCTACAGAAGAGGTTAAAACCGCCCACCGGGAAGCTATGGTCACACTTGCTGCAGAGATCCGTTAGGCCGTCGAGCACTTGTAATTTATGTATCTTTGATTAAATTATGAATAAAATTCCATCTTTCGTGTTCACTCGATATTTTCTTGTGCAATTTGCATTTGCAATCTGGAATTTTTAGCAAACCCCCAGCTATCAACGGACTTGGTATGTCTTTACCAGTTGCCATTCGAACTGGACTAGCCATACTTTTCCCCTCAGTATGGTGAGTTTTCGAGGAGGTTCTTTTAGGCTTAACTGCTAAAATTTCTCCTCTATTTACAAATAATTAAATTGTAAACAGGCCTCGTTTATGAGGATGATGAGGTTGGAATATTGGCATATCGCTTGGTGGGCCGATGTCGGACAATGAACGTCATCGAAAAGTTGAAATATTGACACATCACTTGGTAGGTCAATATTGGACAATGGATGTCATCATTTATGAGAAATGGCGAACATCGAAAAGATGAAATATTGACACATCACTTGGTAGGTCAATATTGGACAGTGGATGTCGTCATTTATGAGAAATGGCAAACATTGAAAAGATGAAATATTGACACATCACTTGGTAGGCCAATATTGGACAATGGATATCGTCATTTATGAGAAATGGCGAACATTGAAAAGATGAAATATTGACACATCACTTGGTAGGTCACAATCGAACAATGAACGTCATTTATGAAAAAAAAATGGCGAACATCGGAAAGATGAAATATTGACACATCACTTGGTAGGTCAATATCGAACAATGAACGTCATAAAAAAAATGACGAATATCGGAAAGATGAAATATTAACACATCACTTGGTAGGTCAATATCGAACAATGAACGTCATTTATGAGAAATGACGAACATCAAAAAGATGACATATTGGCACATCACTTGGTAGGCCAATACTTCAGAAATGACAAGGTAACGAGTCGACACATGGCGGATCATTATCCCTGATAATTAGATACGGGTGATATTCTTCACCGCGGTAGAACCTTGTATATACGAGGTACTTTTAATGTGATAACATTCTGTAACCCCACCGTCCTATTGCAGAGGATTGATGAGTGAACTATGCAGGCTGAAGCTACTATCTTGCAGAACTAACAAAAAGCTAAGGGTAATATTTCTTCAGAAACTTACCGTTAATAGGCATCATGATTTTATCGCCTTCTTGATTGGTTAGGCGGTATGCTCCATTCGAGTAAACAGACTCCACCACGAATGGTCCTTCCCATTTTGGTTAGAATTTCCCCTTCTTTTTGGAATTCAAAATCATTGGGCGTCGGACAGCAAGAACGAGGTCGCCTTCCTTGAAAATGCGACATCTGACTTTCTTGTCAAATGCTCTGGAAATCCGGACCTGGTAAAACTCGATATGTTGTTGAGCCTGTAGTCGTTTTTCGTCCAACATTTCAAGTTCCTCCAGACGTCGGCGATGACTTTCTTCAGTCGTCATTCCGGTGGTTAATGCTATTCGTAGCGATGGGATTTGAATTTCCAACGGTAAAATAGCCTCGCAGCCATAAACCGAGAATATGGGGTAGTACCGTCGGTGTCGCGAACCGTTTATGCAGTAAGCCCACAAACTTTACTTGACTTGTCGTTCCAATCCTTTTTATTTGAAGAGACCATCTTAGTAAGGATCTTGGTGATCGTCTTATTAAAATCTTCAGCTTGTCCGTTCGCCGCGGGGTAGTAAGCTGTTGATGCTAAATTCCGGATCCGGAATTTATCGCAGAATCGCGTGAAGGCATGACTGACAAATTGTGGACCGTTGTCGTGGACAATCTGCCTCGGCACACCATATCGGTATATGACATGATGTTTAACAAATTTGATCACATCACTTGTCTTGACCAATCTCAACGGAATGGCTTCGGCCCACTTTGAGAAATAATCAGTTATCGCCAATATGAAGCGATGTCCTTTTGAAGAAGGTGGAGAAATTGGACTGACAATATCCATTCTCCACGTTTCAAATGGTCAGGACGTGGTAGTAGGATGCAGGTGTTCCGGCGGTTGATGAAGGTAGTTAGCATGTATCTGACATGCATGACACCGTTTAGCGTAAGCCATGGCGTCTTTTACCATTGTTGGCCAATAATAACCAAGTCATGTCGGTCCCATAACTTAGGTCGGTGGTGTGCTCCACAAATGCCATCATGAGCCTCTTTCAAGACTTGCTCTGCTTCCTTAATTGACAAACATCGAGCGGTAGCCGTCATATGATCTTCTATATAGAGTGCGTAATGGGAATTAGTAGTAAAACCTTGATGCTCGCCCGTGAATAGACTCTCTTTCTTTTGTGTCTTGGGCAATATCCGTGCGGGACATAGTCAATGATCGAATCGCCAATCTCGTGCTTGGTGACTTAGGATTGTCCTCGACTGCTTAAATCTGTAATGCATATTTTGGCCGGAATAATTGTCTACTAGACCGCGACAATCTGGCGAGTAGCATTCTCGGGCAAGGCTAGTGTAGGCTGCGAGTGGCCTTGATGCATCGGCATAAGTGTTACGTAGGCGGGGTACATGATCAATGTAGAAACTTTCAAACGAGTCAGCTAAAGTCACGGCTGCTGCATGGTGAGGTACTAGGTCTTCGTGCCTGACTTCGTACTCCCCCCTTACTTGTTTCACGATTAGCTGTGAATCTCCAAATGCTTCCAGGTGTCTCATGTTTAATTGTTTGGCTATGTCGAGACCAATCAATAGCGCATTGTACTACCTTTCGTTATTGGTACATGGTTACGATACGACACGCTCGTGGCACCACATGGTTCTGTGGATATATTAATACCACCCCCACTCCGGCTACAACAGGGCCGCTAGGGGTTGCTCTCGCGGCTCCGTCAAAGAATAACTGCCATACTTGTTCCTCAGACACCAGATTAACTTCATAAGGTTCATCAGGCATGTCCTGATATAATTTGATTTTTTCTTCCAATGGATCGTTAGCCATAAGATCACACACAGCTTGACCCTTCATTGCCTTCTGAGGTTTGAAGTGAATATCATATTGAGATAGTAAAAGTGCCCATCTAGCCATTCGACCATTCAATGTGTCAGGCTGAGTCATGAATACCCGTATAGGATCGATTTTGGAGATGACGTGTATGGTCTATCCCACTAGATAGTGCCGCATCTTTTGGATGGTAAAAACCAAAGCTAAACATTCCTTCTGAATGGGAGGATATCGATATTCAGCCCCCGACAGAGTTCTGCTGAGGTAATAGACCGCCTGTTCGTGGCCATTGTTGTCGTCTTGCGCCAAGAGACACCTACTTGCATACTCTGTAGCGAATATAAATCAGAAAGGGTTTTCCTGATTTAGGCGCCACTAGCACAGGGGGATTGGAAAGATATGTTTTAATCTCTTCGAATGCTTCTTGGCACTCTTTATCCCAAACAAAGGATACCCCTTTCTTCATGAGTTTCGAAAATGGCCGACATTTTCCTGATAAGTTGGAAATAAATCTGCGAATGTAAGCCAAACGCCCTTGGAGACCACGAAGTTCTCTGAGACTTCTAGGAGGTGGAAGTTCCTGTATAGCTCTGACCTTGTCCGGGTCAAGACGTATACCATATGCTGTGACCACGAACCCTAGGAATTTACCACTTGACATCCCCAGGAAAGACTTGGTTGGGTTCATCTTTAACTGGTGTGCCCGCATTATCTCAAATGTTACTTTCAAGTCATGCAAGTGGTCACTTTTGTGACGACTCTTGACTACTAAATCGTCTACGTAGCATTCCACTATTTTCCGTAAGTGTTTTCGGAAAATAGTGGTCATCTTCTGTTGGTATGTAGCCCGCGTTTTCAAGCGAAAGGCATGGTATAACGATATATTCACGGCGTTGGAAGGCGATGTGCTTTTCATCATCAGGATGCATTTTGATTTGATTGTATCCTGAAAAGCCATCCATAAAAGACATCCTTTCAAATCCACATGTGTTGTCGATAATAAGATCCGTGATTGGCGAGAGGAAAATCATCTTTTGGACATGCTAAATTTAAATCTCGTGTCGGCCTTGCGATCGGATTGTCGCTTTCTTCAAGGCGGATACTATATTGGCTACCCGGTCGAGTCTTTGCACTTCGAATGAACCCTACTTTGATTAGTTTTCAATTTCTTTCGATGGCCTTCATGACTGAGGGAAAATGCGTCGTTATTCTTTGTTTAGCGGGCTTAGCACGGCTTGATATTAAGGCGGTGCATAGCCACTTGAGGGTTTAAGCCGGGCATATCTTCATAATTCCATGCGAAGACATCGATGTATTCCTGTACTAAAGCAATAAGGCTCTCCTTTTCTTTAGCGGTCAAACTATCGCTTATGAATATGGGTTTTGGGTTGGCTTTATCCCTCATATTAACTTGGACTATTTTGTCATCAGTAGGCGGTTCTCGTTGTTCAAAATGATGTTCCCATTGCATTCCAAGCTGTTGACTTAGCGGATCCTCGTATAGTGGCAAGAGGTCATCTTCTTGAATCTCAGTTGGACTGCCCAAGGTCATATTGACCACAAGGGACCTAAATTCATGTCCTACACTGACGTCGGAATCTCAGGAAACTGTTTCAGAAGATGAATGATCTGAATCGCCCTCAGTCATGACATGCCATGAGTATGGCGGCGATTCATATCCCAGCCCTTTACGAGTTTTATGATAATAATCATCGGTGACCTTAGGGACATAGGCGGTCGGTTGGTGTCTTGATACCTTTCAGTAGTTTAAGCCTTCTTTGTGAAGGAAATCATACCCCATTTTCTTCATCAAATTAGCATTGTTGGCGAAGTATGAGTGGGGTTCCCTTTCCTCCGCTTTGGGTTGTTCTAACTTCGGTTTGCCACGGCTTATTGATCTTTCCAAAGATAATGTCTTCGATCATTATTCTTGGCGGTATCACAAAAACCGCTTGTGAAGAATTAGAGTACCGTTGGCTCGTCATAAACGACGACTGAATTAGCATGTACAATGCGGGTTCAGCATACAACTGTGGAAGAATTTCTGACATCAAGTCAGTATGACTTTTAACACCCGATGCGTAAGCTAAATCATAATTATTATTGAAGATAACTTCATTAAGCCATCAGGCTCATTCAGATCGATTACAAAGGGTTTTACATCATTAAAGATAACTGTTTGTTCGGACTCTGTATCAGCTTCATTTCCTTTGTCGAGTCTTGATTTGTGGTTCTTGGTTTGGCCTTCCTCAAGGTAATGGGCGAGAATCGATAAAATAATTCTCCGCCCTTGAATGGTTGCCTTTCGCGACCAATGTTTTATGATCCCTTCCTCATCCACATACTTCATGCATTGATGCAGCGTAAATGGAACAATCAAGTTTTCATGGATCGAGTCGACCCGAAGCGGATTATAAGATGTATGCGTATCGATGACATAGCGGTAATGTCCGTCTTCAAGTCTCCTATCGGCATTTGAGCTTGATCTTGCCCAAGGGCGGGAATTGGTGGTATTGAAACCATAAATGGTGGTCCCGTTGTTGCCAGCGATGAAGTGGTATTCCCGATGTTGTATAATTCTTAAGAGAATGATACTCAATCTGAACCGGGTCAACTTGAACCCGATTGATTAGGAGAACGATATAGCCCGATAAAATAAAGGGTCTATCATGCCGGGTTCTTCACTTGCATGTCTTAGATAAGAAGGTGATGCAAGGCATTGGCCCCTTGAAGACTTGGTGACATTGGGTGCAAATTTCCGCTGACTTCTCCGGGAAATAAGTGAGGAAGATCTCGTTATTCGCTAATGCTTCTCGCAGAGCTTCTCTAGTTAATTGAGGCGATCATAAAAGTTGAATAATGTGATTCTTCTTTGGGATGTTGGAGAGGCGAGCGAACATCGAGCTGGAAAGGGGCCTTTAAAGTTTGGTATCCTTTCTGAGTGCTTTATTGTAGCGGATCTCTTTTGTCCTGGGTTCACCGGCTAGTGCTTTTGCTGATACGTCGGGTGTCGCCTCGGAGTATTCCCTTAAGTACTCTTTCCCGTCTCGGGTGCCCAATGCTTGTACAGGTTGTGCGACTAGGGCGACTTGCTCCTTGGCGAGTTATTGACTTGCTCCTCTTCGATGCAGTGGAGATGGTATTGCAAGCTTTCCTTTTGGACTTGGAAGAGGTCCATTGCTCATCTGATAAAAGGTCAGGATGAACCCACATAATTTCGCCTTTCGGCGTATTGTAAGGGACCATACCTTGCGCCTCCCGTTGTTGGAGCTCGAAGTTCACGATTCTGGCCTCTGCTTGAGAGATCGGTTTCACACCATCCTACACTTGGAATTTCGCAAAGTCACCAAATTGGAGAGTGACCATATTTGCAGACACTTTCTTCTGATCCTCCCGAAGGGTCATAACACCTGCTTCTAACAAGATTTGGATCTTGTCTTTCAAAATGTAACATGCTCCCGTCGGATGATGCACCATTCGATGGTACATGCAATATTTTGGATCATCCATCCTTGAAGCTTCCTCCGGCTTTTTTATTTCCGGAAGTGTGATCTTGTTCATCTTGAGCAAAGTCTTGAAAATCGGGATGACTTGATCATCCTTGAAATCATACTTCTTCAGAGGACGGTTATCGGAAGCATTCGATTTCTGCTTAAAAGACCTTGAAGTAGGTTGAGTCTCTACAGCTAGATTCTCCTTCCCCTTCGATTGCTTTTGAGGAATAAAATTGCTCTGATTACTCCCTTTTTTAGAACGATAGTCCTGAGGTTCTTCTGCCTCTATTCTCTTAAGCATGCTTTCAACCTGTTCCCCTTGCCTCACCAAGTCTCTCCAAGAGTGTGCTTCAACTGCGCCCATCTTCGAAAGTATATTGATCGAGAGGTTGGCTCTGCACATCTCGATGAATGTCACTTCCGAGACTTAGTCACGGAATGTTGATCGGTTTCGAACCTTTGACAAAAGTCTTGTGAGACTCTGTCTTCTTTTGCTTTTCGACCAACAAAGTGGCCATAGACACCGATGTCGTCATCGAAGAATCGGGCCATAAAAGCTTTTCCAAATCTCTCCACGAGTGAATAGAACCGGGCTCTAACCTTGAAACCATTCGAAAGCAACTCCCTTAAAGTCTTGATGAATAATCGGTCATGATAGGATCATTACGTTATATGGCGGTTTGTGCTTGGAAATAATAAATATGTTGTGATGGAGAGCTTTTTCCATCAAAGCGCACTAGATTGGCTTGAATTTTGGAGGATATGGGACACCATCCCACTCCAGAGGATATGGTGCAGTCACCCCGGCTCCTTAAAAGCGCCCTTGGAGCTTGAGGGCATCAAGGCGCTTTTGGAAATCATGTAACTTATGATCTCGCTCTTTTATGCGTGGGTTCGACTCTACTTTAGATGACCCAGAGTGGACATCCCGATCCTCTTCATAGCCTTCATGCTTTGATTTGGAACCTCCCTCGTCTACTTTCTTCTTGCCGACGAGCTTCTCCATCATTACTTCTAAGCGTCTGATAGACTCTTGTTGAGCAACAATAAGAGCTTGTTGCTCTTCGATCTTCTTTGCCATCTCTTCCTCTTTATCAGCCATGAGGACGCTGGCTTGATCACTTAGATCAGTGTTTAAAGGTTGAGATGTGGTCATGCCGGAGTTCTCGGATTCTTCATGGGTACCGCCACTCAATTGTCGGTAGTCAAATGGAACTGTTGCTCCGGTACAAATACGGGTGCGCCGGTAAATGCCTTGACTATCAGTTAACGCTCCTCGTAACCCTGGGGAATATTCAGGGTCAGATGATTCAGGACTATCTGTTGGAGTTTTACTTCTGCTTCTCCCAACCACATTGATAGTCACTCCGGGGGAATGACCATTGCGTGGCGTCTGTCTCTGGTGAAGAAACCGCTTTCGTCGAGTTAACGGGTTGGATAGTCGCTCAAAGACTGTCAGCTTGTGTATCGAAGGGCATTGAGCAAACATTGCAGAGACGAGCTTCTCGCAACAGCAGCGTGACTGCATTTGATCCATATCGCGCTTTCGTGTTAGATATTCACAGAGATCAGAAGTAGGGGTACCCCCAGTTGATTCTAAAAATCAAGCTTCGCACAAGCGAGACCCTCCAAATAGAGGTTGGCGAGCTTAGCGAGGTTGTCTTCTCGTTCGATTTTGGCGACGGGGCTCATTGTCTGGACGAGGTCCACGCCGTCTCAAGGGAACCTCGTGTTGAAAATGAGGCTCGTTGTGGGGACGATGTTCATCTTGAAGGCGAGGCTCGTTATTTGGGGTACAAAGATGAGGTTCATTAGGTTCCTCATCAGTATGACCCTCGGCTTGTTTGACGACCTTCGGACGATAGTGGAATCCGTCGAACGAGACCGAAGCTAGAGCCTTTCGGTGAGCTTGGTTCTGTCGCCGACGCTACTTGGCACGTCTTGAGAGTAGACTGTTAGAAGGACCTGCCTTCATACAGGCAGAGCGAGGCTCGCTGGAAGAAGCCAAAGCTTGACTAGTGGCCTCTGGAGTTGGTTTAGGCTACTTAACAACCCACTTCTTAACCTGTTGGCTAACTTTTGGAGCCTCGTCTTTGAGAGACGGAGACTGGCTCTCGAGGTTTGCTCGAGAGGATTGGAGAAACCCACGGTGAAGTCTCATCTGAGACTTCGGCGACACTTGCGTGTCTTCACGGGGCTCGATGCCCGGAGGAAAGGAATTCCTCATACTTACTTTGATCGAACTCAATAACCAAGGTTTGAACCTGGTTCCAATTGCAATCTTGTGCGATTAGCTACCACCGATTCATCGGAAAGAAGCGCTTCTCCTTGTAGTCATGCCATCTTACGTAGGGTCGAAAAAGTTTTGTTTGATTGACTTTGAAAAAGATTACAATCACACTCTCTCGATTACAGAGGAAGAGAAGGTTGATTTGACTTCTCTTTTATTATGTGGGTTCTTGGTAGCGAAAGGATGCTTCCCTCGATGCTCACGTCGAGATTGCTTCCCGTTGACGATCAGAACAAGGTTGCTGATGATTTTGAGATGGCTGAATGATCTCTTCTTCCTTGTTAGCTTCTGCGTCTAAATCTCTCTCCGTGCGTCTCCATCCGTCATAGCTGCTCAAGGCTATTTATAAGGTTTTAGGCATGTAACTGACCACCCCCCCATCGTGGGAATGTGGCTCCTTATTATCAGCTGTTGATGGGTTAAAGTCGTGGGAACGTGGTCAATGTGGGCGTTTTGGTTGAATATGGATGAGCCGAGCTTCGCTGCATGGGAGAACCTCCGATGATGGTCGAGCTTCATTGCTGTAGGTGAACCTTAGTTGAATATAGAGTTTTCCTGCTGTAGGTGAACCTCGATGGACTATCGAACCTCAGTTGAACGTCGAGATTCACTGCTATAGATGAACCTCGGTTGAATGTCGAGATTCACTGCTGTAGGTGAACCTCGGTTGAACGTCGAGATTCACTGTTGTAGGTGAACCTTGGTTGAATATCGAACCTCGGTTGAACGTCGAGATTCACTGCTGTAGGTGAACCTCGGTTGAATGTCGAGATTCACTGCTGTAGGTGAACCTCGGTTGAATGTCGAGATTCACTGCTGTAGGTGAACCTCGGTTGAATATCGAACTTCACTGCGCATGTGAATTTCATGTTAAGTATCGAGCTTCGCTGCGTAGGCGAACCTCTTGTTGAAAGCCGAGCTTCGCTGCGCAGGTGAACCTCGGTTGAGTCTTGAGCTTCACTGTGTGGGCGATCCTCGGTTGAGTCTTGAGTTTCCCCACTGGGGGGGTGTATGACCCTCGTCTTCGGGACTTGATTTTTTGACTGTCTACAGACACCTCCAGCTGTCTCGTCCAAGGGAGTTCTCCTCCGCGCCGTCCCTCCACCTCTCCTGCTATCCTGTCAATAACCAATCCATCAACTTCGGTATTTCATCGCCTTGGTCCACAGTCTGGAAGCAAAGACAAGGCACCAGTGAAGAGCGATTGAATTAACAGGTGGGGTCGTGTCGGACTCAAGCGATGATTAAAAGTGTCTCGAGCAAGATGGGACATCTAAGACCCCAAGAATTCCTATCGCATTTCGTTTGAGCATCCGCGAGTCCATGAGAACTTTAGGCGGGGAAGAAATTGGCGTGTGACTCGCAAAGTCACAAAGATGACCGAACACTTGTAGTTCATGCAAAGGCGACTTGGATAGCGAAGTCAAATGAGTAAAAGTGTCTCCCAGGTCAAATGGTCGACGCTCCCAAAAGAAGACGTGTCCTCTAATTAAAGGCAACGTTACACTTGGGGGTGAAAGTGCAATCCATGACGGATCACACCAACCGCATCATCAGGCTAGGGGTGGCAACACACGAAAATAGACAATTGATGAGATAGATTGTTCTTGCTCGTGTGCATAGCTAATCAAGACACTATTATCACGATGTGCTTGCTCTGAGTCGAAGGCTAGCCCACAAAGAGCTTCGGTATTCGAGAGGCTTTTCCTGCCAACAACGGAAGAATCGAAGCCAAGGCCAAGACGCTTCCGAAGAAGAAAACAAGCTGTCCAACAGGATGAATTCCCTGAAATTACCATTAACATGGTAAACAAGGGAAAAGGAGAAGCCGCGACGGACACAGATCCTGATTTCACTCTTGAGGGGAAAGTTGGTGGCCAAATTTCTCAGAGGATGTCTCGGTTGCAACTGCGGGCTACAAAACGCAGAGATTATAGAAGGATGCACGAAGGAGATTCATCTGAAGATGAGATCTCCGATGCCTGCTCAGCAATAGCGTCCGATGACACGATGTCAAGTGTAGGTCAGGCTAGAGAGGCTTATACCATCACTCCTGAAATGCTGGCTCAAATGTTACAAGAAGCCTTAGCTAAACAGAGAGAAGAGCTTAAGGCCGAAATGAAAACAGAAATGGAGCTAGCCATGCAACAGATGAGGGAGTTGCAAAGCCAGAAAGCTGCGCAACCTGAGTCCAGCCAAAAAGCCGGACCCAGTCACCGTATCGCTCATGATATAGAAGATAGCGATACGAAAGTGGATGAACACATCCTTGCCAAAGCTACATCAGGCGCTCAAAGTGGAGATGGCCCAACCCATTCTACTGGGAGTGATCTGATTAATCATCCGAAGCAAGGTGAAGGTGATGGCGGAAAGATGAAAGAACTTGAAGGCAAGATCAATGCTCTAATATTCGCTCAAGAAGTCAAGAAGATCAGTATTCCGTGTCCATACCCAAGAGAGTGGGACTCAATTCCATACCCACCGAAATTCAACTTGATTAACTTCACACCATTTGATGGAAGAGGCCCACCCACGCAATATTTAATCTACTTCAAATCTCATCTGGGTGTGATCTCGAGAAATGAGCCTTTGATGGTTCGGTCATTCGTAGGTACCCTTGGGGTGCCTTGATTGGTATCGAACTTCGAGCCGAGTAGCATCAACTGCTGGAATGACATGGAAAGCTTGTTCCTCAGTAACTTCTTCGACGACGACACCGAAGTCTTGATTGGAACCCTTCTGGATGAATCTCCTAAACATAGAAACTAACTCAAAATAAAAGGAGAAAATCAAGCCTACGAGAATCAGGAAATAACAACATGATTCTTATTATTAGGAAAGAAATAAAACAAATAACTAGCTTCCTAAACTAACTCCTATAGAATAGGAAACAATAATCTTAGAGATTATCCACAAGGTCTTTGAATGATGAAGCGTGTTAAATACATGCTTCTTTGATCCAACTTTTGAAGAACTCTTTCTTTGATAAACTTAGATTCTTGGAAAACAAACAATAACCAAAATTTCAAACATCAAACATAAATCTTGTGTTTGAGGAAATTTTAAAGAAGAACTAGTTGTGTTAGGACAAACTTTTATTAATAAGGAATCTAAGTTCAAAATGCATAACACCATTAATACTATACTATTATTTCTTTGCAAAAATCATTGAAAATCTTGGAGTATTCAGAATTTAAGCACACCATTGATTATATCATTTTGGATTTCTTTAAAATCTGAGGTAGAACTTTTAGTAATAAGGTAGGATTTGATGTAGAGTATGAGTTTTTCATGTTTAATCTTTCATTCTATATTTTTATTTTTGTCTCATAATAATGATAAAAGAATTTACTCTTCTCTCATTTGAGAGTTTGTTGTTCTTTTAGAAAAAAGAGATATATGAAGAAAAAAGGAAAAAAAAGAAAAAAAGAAAAATGATGAAGAAGAAATTTTGACTTCATCCTCCTCATAGCAAAGGTAATTGCAGTTTTTATCAATAGAACAAAGGTAAGTGCTTCAATTTTTATCTACTTTACTTTGTGCATTATAGAGTTTGCATTGAAGACAATGCAAAATTTACGATGTGGGGTGGGGACTAGACAATTTTCCTCTTTATCTTAGTCATTTTTCCTCTTTATCTTACCATTATTTTCTTTTTATATCATTTTTTCTTTTTCATAAAAATAGCGTCACTTGCCAACTTAACAGGGTTGATTAATAATTGATCTATTTGATAAATTTCAAATTTTCTAATCCTTAGTTAGTTTTATACTCAAGTTTATCTTTTATGATAACTCTAAATAAATTTCTTAAGAAATGATTTTTAAAGTATTATACTTCACTTAAGTCTTAACTTAGAATTTTAATTAAAGCAATGAAATTTTGTATGCTTAGCTTAGAGTTGAAAAAATTCTTCAAGTTGTCTTGACCTAAATATTTTTCTATATATATATATATATATATATATATATATATATATATATATATATATATATATATATATATATATATATATATATATATATATATATATATATATATATATATATATATATATATATATATATATATATATATATATATATCCACATATATATATTTTTTAAAAACTAACTTTACAAAGAAGCGTCTGAAAAATGGGCACCAATTCAAATTCTCTTAAAATTCATGGTGGTTCTGTCTTATAAAGCCTAGGTTGACCGAGTAATTAAGCCCAAGGAGTATTTTCATGCTTAATGACTTAAGCCCCATTAGGTTAGAATTCATTGGCCCAAAGCAGCGTTAAATGGTGGCTTAGAAAGCGATGAAGTAGAAAAAATCACAAATGAATAAAGAGTGAAAACAAATTTAAATCTGAAAAATGTTTTTATATATATAGTTTTATAAATATGTTCTTGAAAAATAAATTGATTAAGAGACTTGAGAACTGTTTAAAACAAAGAGTTAGCATGTTCTTTTCAAAATTTTTAAATTAAATTTCTAAGTTAGACTTGATTTTGTATAACTATAATGAAAAGATTTTCTAATAAGATTTACTTTAGAGTTATACATAAAAATATTTTCTTGAGTATAAACTAGCTTCAATTAGAATGTTTAAATATATCAAGTGAATTAATTATTCATAGACTTCTTTAAATTGGCAAGTTGACCGAATTTTATGGGTATATTCATTGTAAATCCTCACGAGACTATAACTCATCGACTAGGGTAACCTAGGGGTTTAAATGCTTATTATATGCGCTAAATACAATCGCGATTCCTGTGAAAGTGAGTTAGAAATTTTTTTGATTTTTTTTCTTTGCTAGGGGACTAGCAAAAGTTTAGGTGTAGGAGTATTTGATCATCACATTTTATTGTACTTTTATACCCTCATTATCTATTTTATTTGAATAAATATATCTGCTAATAATAATTTTTACCTTAATTTGCAGGTAATATAGAATTATTGAATAAGAGCTCAAATGAGGATTATTTTGAGCCCAAAAGATATCTAATGAAGCCCAGAATGCATAAATCCAAAGCCCACGACTAAGTTTAGAAGTAAAATCTCAACACTCATCATTTTATTAGTCAGAATTATTAATAACTTATCCAATTGAGAATCAAATCAAATATGAAAAAATCAAAGTCAACTTCATGCTCAAGATGGTCAACCGCAAAGAAAAGGCGATATCTCTTAATTCAGAAAGCAGAATTCAACATATTATTTATGAAAATTGCATATCTCGACGAGATAGAGCCATCCAAATTACCAGATTCTAAAAATTTCATTAGTAGTAGCGGGTTATGATAGAAATCCGAATTTAATTATTATATATTCAATTATTTGAAGGCCACGATTAATTCTAAGAAGCCCAAGAGAATTTAAGAGAAGCCCAAGAATCTTAAATAAATTAAATACAAAAGAAATTAAGCCCACAAAGTCCATCTCTCAAGTATTGAATCAATGGTCTAGATTATTTTGAGAGATCCTACGATTATGAGGGCCTAAGTCAAATCATATGGTTGTGAGGGTTACTTGGGGGCCAAGATAAATCTAAGGGTTGTGAGAGATTCTTATTATCTATAAATAAAGGGGTAGAGTGAGGGCTTGAGATTGTGAAAAATTTTGTAAAAACTCCATTTGGAGAGGAGGGTTACTCTTAATTGAGAAGACCTTCCAAATTTATAACTTTTAGTTGCAAATAATAATAAAAATTTCACCACTTCATATTTTTCTTTTCTTCTCTTTATTTGATCATGAAGATGAAGATGAGAGAAAGATGAAGATCAAGATGAAGATTTGCCTTCATCAAGAGGCTAAAACCCTCTTGGAATGTAGGTCTTCTCTTTTATCTTTTATTTTCTTATATATTTTCTTTTCTTTTCTTTTGGTAGTTTAGATTTATTTTGATGTGTTGTAGAGTTGATTTACTTTCATGTCTTTATTTTCTTCCATTACTTTCTTGCATTTTTATTTTGTAGTATAAATTTACTTTTCTTGCATAGTTAGATTTACTTTTATGTTCTTTTACTTTTGTAATTTGGATTTATTTTTTTATTCAAAGTTTAGGTCTTTACTTCTTTGTTCTTATTTTTCTTTTTGTAATTAGTTTTCCTTCATACTCTCAATTTTTATTTTGTTTGTTAATTCAATAATGTGCAACTAAATTCTTGTAGGAATTCTAGAGTTGCCTGAAACTAGTTGATCTCTTTTATAATTTATGAATTATTCTCTTGTGCTTAAAATGATCATGTTTAGGATAATCAACTAGAGAACTAATTAGTAGAAGAAGAATTTGATAATCTATACTTATCTTGAGTGGTTTAATAGGTTATGCTTATGAATTCTAGAATTACTATCTAGTTATTGTTCTTTTCATGAGTATTAATTTTACTTGGATGATAATTTGATAGGTTATGCTTTCCTTAAGTGGTTTGATAGTCTATACTTAACAAATCTAAAGCACAATGTGATGATAAGATAATAGTTCATATTTTATAAGTGAGATTAGCTAGTGGATTCAATTTTAGATTCCTCATATCTTTAATTGAATCCTCCATTTTACTTTTCTTGATTTTTCCTCTTTATTCTTGATTTTCTTTTATTTATTTTATTTTTCTTCATTTTATTCATCATTCTTTCTCTTCACTCAATCTTTTGTTTTGCTTTTACTTGCACATATTCACAATCACTCTTAATCTCTCATAATCATTATCTTTATCACTCCTAATTGTCGCACATACAACATAAGAACCGATTTTGATTAACTCCTCACAACACCTTCCATTTGGGATCGATAACTTTTTTAACTATAACTTGATAATTGTATACTTGCAACTTAGGTACATATTTATTTCCTATTAGATTCCCTCATATGCAATGATGTGGCACAATCTCCATAATGTCAATAAAGTAAAAGAGAGAATCCCTCATAACCACACTTGGTGGAAATTGTGCCACATCATTGCATGTCCTTTGAGACCCTCTGTTAGAGGTGTTATGTTAATTTGACCTTTAGAGTCATGTCAATTTGACCTTTAGAATCATGTCATGACTCTTTGTCGTGATGAGAATTGGGTAAGCGTGGTTAGAGAATTTCAAATTTTACTCCTTGAAAGGTTTTTCTGTGTTTGTTGGTGCACAACCCTAGGAGGTGTGGTCGCTGATGGCTTGCGTACAAAGGTTTAGTATTAACATGCCACATAGTTTGCTCGAGGTTGGAGTATTTTGATTGTGTGTCCTTTGAGAATTAGTCTGAGACCCTGTCCTTGATGCAATGGTTGTCCTCTTTGATTTGTTAGTTGGGATAGTAGGAACTTGATGAAATCCTTCGGTAAGAGGTGTATTGTTAACCTACGGAAATGAAGTTCTCCTTGAATTGGTTGATTAAGACTACCAAGAGATGAGCGTTTTGCCAGAGCTATATTGTTAACCTAGTGAATGATGCTTGAGGTGATTGTTGTAACCAAAATTCATTTGGTTCGGAGTCCTCATGAGTTGGTCATCCCTGGAATACATTGTTATGGAATCCGAGAGAATGTTGGTTATTGACGATCGGCGGAGAGAGATTTAGTGTTAACTTGCTAGCTGCTAGAGTTAGAGTGTTTGGATCTTAGCTCCTTGAACTCATCGAGTTATCAATATCGATGATGCTTATCGCCATGGTAATGATGAGCTACCCCTATGATCCTTTAGGAATTCGGGGTTCAATAGAGGTCTATTGTTAACTTATCGAAGGGGAACCTTTCTGAAGGCATGTTGGCAGAGATGGCGTGGTCCAATGAGTTGTTGGACTGTCCACGACTTGACTCTCTAAGAAGTAATGGTGAGGATGTCGTCAGAGGTTTAATGTCAACATGACGTTCATTTGTCAAAGTTTTTACTTTGGGGTGCACGGTTTGATGCTATTAGAATGCTTTCCTAGGATGTATTGGCGCGAAACCCCAAGGTTGCTGATACGGGTGAATAGAGATGATAGTTAACGTGTCATTCATGCCAAATTCCTCTTTTCTCTCTCAAGAGTAACTTGAGGTACTAGTAGTTTAATGTTAACTTAGGAGTAGGAGTGATCCAAGCTTGGTTGATGATTCTTGCAATTGCTATTGCTGTTGTGATCATAGGCTGGTCAGGGCGAATCTAGGCTCGATGACCTTATTTTGTGGCAAAGGTTGCCCACAACTCAATGGTAATATTTCTTGAGGTATTTGTCATTGATTGGCATCATTGGTACACCTACATATTGATCGAGTAGGCGATAAGCCTTGTTTGAATAGAAGATATCCATCATGTATGGACCTTCCTATTTCTTGTGGAATTTGTTAGGCGACTTGTGCCTCATGATCATAGGACGATGGACCATCAGGACTAGTTCTCCTTTGTAGAAGACTATCTTCTTGACTTTCTTGTTAAAAGCCTTCAAGATATGCCCTTGGTATAGCTCTATGCATTCCTGAGCTTGTAGCCGCTTCTCATCTAACGCCTTGAGTCCCTTGAGTCAAAATTTCCCATTGTATTCATGAGTCATTTGAGAAGCTAATGCGGTGTGTAGTGATAGCATTTGAATCTAGACCAGAAGGATAGGTTCACATCTATATACCAGGGAAAAGGGTGTGTTCCCTATTGGGATTCTAACCTTCGATGCGGTAGGCCCAAAGGCATTGGCCCAATTTCTAGTTCCAGTCGCATTTGTTGCCGGAAATGAACTTCTTGAGAA
>CM022705.1:46210313-46316822 GCA_012295165.1 Asparagus setaceus | reverse complement strand
TTTGGAGGCTTATAAAGATGATGGAAAGTCCACTTCGACACTTATTCATCTTTGAGGATGATTTTGAGTAGTAAGAAACAAGAGTGTGTTGCTAGATACACACAAGAAGCTAAATATATAGCTTGCAATATGGTAACTACACATGTTGTCCGGTGATGGGAAATAAATGATTATCTCCTAGAGTTACAAGTATACAACCTTGATGATCCCACGAGGAACGTGAAGAAGGAAGTTAATTAAGTTTGGTTCTTTCATTATGCATGACAATTAGGAGTTATTCAAATAAAATGAAAGTGAGAAAATGGTGAAAGTGGTTCGTGAGAGATAAGAGAGAGTGGATTGTGGATTTAATGAAAAACGAGGAAGAAAATGAGAGTGGGGAGATTTAGAAAATGTGTGTGATAAAAACGAGGAAGAAAATGAGTGTGAACTTTTGGGACCCTCTCACATCAAGGTCGAATCATCATGTTCAAAGTATTCCGTGCTCGCTTATAAAAGAACGAGATCAAACACTTTGAGGGGGTATTCAGAGGCTGAAAAATACTTACAAGATCCCCAAACCAACTCGGACGGGAGTCAGAAATGACAACCCATCGAATGATACGACGCCGAATCGTTAAGACGCCAACCCGACTCAAGAAAACCTCACAAGCACGGCTTAAACCGACTTGAACGACGATCGGATTTCAGACCGCTGAACCGAACGCAACCAAGAATTAGTCCCTAATCAAATACGCACGAACCCAAGCCCGAGACCGAGAAAAATGGAAAACGACGCGAAAACGGCGAGAGCGGCGACTCTACTAACTTGTCGGGCACCCCGCTTAAGTGGTTTAGGTAGTCGGCCACTTTGTCGAGCCACCCGCCAATCTGGTCCAGGTGACTCTACCTGCCGAGGTGGTTTCGGCCAGCACCACTCGATTTGTATAAATAGGGTCTTCTTTAGACGGGATTTTTCTTCGAGTTCGCGGGATTTTGGAGAGCTTGGACTTCAGCTGGAGTTTGGGATTTTCGAGAGAACCCTCGCGAGATCTACGAGCCGTTGAAGCATAGTTCCGAGCACCGGCGAGCACGAGTTCCGTCGACAATCGCAAGGTAATCAAACTCGTGTCGGCTACAGATCAGCGCTGTGATTTCTCCTAGTAGATCTCACCCGCTCCGGCGATCCTCTCCTTCGTGAGTGTGATCCCCGAAGGCGATCCTCTCCTTCGTGAGTGTGATCCCCTTAGGCACTTCGTTTCCTTCGTGAAACGAGCCCATTCACGTCTGTAGTTCTAGAACCCGGGTTTCCACCTGGATCGGAATTGCGCGGTGGTCCACGGACGATTTAAGTCCCCAGCACAGGCGAAGAACCCACATAAGCGAGGATTCCGATAAACGGATCCGAGCGTTTGTTCATTACAGAAAAAAATTGTAATTTTCGTTTTCATTGTACGCCTTAAAATAAAAGGCATTTCTTTTGAATTTTGTTGTAGGCCCAAGAAGCTGAAAGCAAGTTCAATGACAATGAATAACAAACCGACTTTTACCGCGAACACTCACGAGATCCAGCATACTGTCGGATCTTCTCGAGATCCTGGTGTTCCTTGGCTAAGAGAAGGAGAGGCTTCAGTGCATCCTTCTCGATCTCTGGCCATGAACGGCAAGCCAGAATTGGGTCGGCTCCGAAGACCCAAACGAACCTTTCCTTCTAATCTTTATTGGATTCGGAAATATTCACAAGCTTGCCGCCCACGTTGATAAAGAAAAAATGAGCATCCTTCTTAATAGTCTTCACGCTGACCAAATAGCTAAACAGCTGAAGACTTGGCTCAACGCATACTCGGTGGCATATCACCAAGAACGCCATTATCGTTGCTATGGCGTTGGGGGTGAACGACATTGGGGAAATCCCCAATCTCTCGCAAACCCTTCTCACAAACGGAGGTAGGGGAAGACGTAGACCGTACTCCAAGTGGACTACGTACAACGGCACCTTATCAGCCAGGTTTCATGTAACGGAGTCGTCTTTTTCCCAAGAAGATTCTAAACTCGTGGAAGGTCATATTTTTCGTCGAGACCCCCTAATTCTTCATCCTTCATCTTTGTATGCAAAGAAGCGATGATACTGATCCTATCGACTGGAGCAGATGAAGCAGCCATTGAAGAAAGCTCTGAAAATTGAAATTAGAATGCAAGAAAGAGGAGTGAAATCTTTTAGAATGTCTAAAGAGGGACGCCTCAATGAAGAAAAAGTATATATAGACACCCAAAGGACATGCGTGGCGGCCTTTGGATGGCCCATTCATTCTGAGATCAACGACCCAGATTGATTTTAGAATTCAAACCGCCTTATAGAAACCAAAGCGCCAACAACCTTTAATACCCCACGTCTCTTCGCTCAAAAATCGAAGCGACACTGGCGGCTAAAGTACGGCTGACGTCACACCTTTTCTTCTACAGTGACTCCTTCCAGTCACGCTTTGGAAATTAAACCCACCTGCTGTTTGGGGCCCACTAGACTTTAACCAGTCGACCTAGCAAACAGATGACTGAAAGAATGCCAAAACTTGGAAAACTGACTCCAAATTAGCAAGGCACTATCTCAATCTAATCTCTTTCTATGAGTTTTACACTAACATCCGAAAAATAGGCAAGAGATTCAACAAAACACCGATAGCGTATGTATCGACTCATTAAGACGGCTAAGATGTTAACATAACAGAGTCGCAGAAAAATTAAAAAATGAGTCGATCGATAAAGAATAATGTTATTTATATTTTCTTGAATACATACACAAAAGAATACAAATACATCGCTATGTTACATTTTCAAGTCTAAGCCCAAGCTAGAAGAGATCCATGTCGGCTCCAGGGGTTAAAGGCAAAGAGACGTTTGTAGACGGTGGAGGAGTCGAAGGAGGGTCATGCATCACCTCGTCACTCCTCTTCCCATCTGAACTCTCACCGACACCCTTGTCGGCTTCGCCAGGGGAGCCGTCGGCCGACAAATCAGCTTCTTCCTACGTCTCCTCCTCGGACTCACCCCCATCTACATTATAACCTCCTCCCGCTTTCTCTACTTTGGAGAGGAGATCTATATAGTTGGCTATGCTCGGAGGATATTGTAGTCGGCCAGGGAACTCCTGATATTCAGCAGGTAACTGCTTTATAATGTGGTCACTTCCAGCCTTACAGTCTAGCGCAACATCGAATTTTCCTATCACACTTTGGCGAAACTCCTCAACGATTGCATGTCGACATTTTTCGATAATCGCCGACTGGTAGCCGCTAGACTCCAAGTATCCTACCTTGCTTTCGGCCATGTGCAAGGACACTTTTAGTTGGATACACTCTTCTAGGAGCTGTCGCTTAGCAACCAACTCTTCCTCTAACTGAGCCTTGGCATTCTGCGCGATTTGCTTCTCAAGAGCTGCTTGCGTCACGGCCAAGTCTCGCTCCCTTAATGCTTCGTCGGTAGATCTAATGCCCCCAGCGTTGCTCTGGGGTCTCTGTTTTAGCCGTTGGATCTCAGCCAACATTTTTGCATTTGCCGCCTTAAGCTCAGCTATCATTTGCTCCTTCACCTCCATCTCACGATGCCAGTCGTCGAGTTCGGCTTGTTTGGGCGAGAGCTCTTTGACGACTTGGTCGAACTCATCACTTTCGCTAACTCCTTGGGCCCCACACATCCTACTGAGCTTTTCACAGGCATGATGACCCTGAGCCAAGCGATGATATATATCCCGCTCCACAAGGCACCCTCGATTCAAATAACTCTGAAGGATTACGTGGAGACCCAAGTCGGGAATCTTTTTTAAGAACTCTTCATCTCCAGGGAGGCTAAACTGCTCTACTGCCTTTCCCTGCATATAATGAGATTGAGCACCGATGAGCGAACATCCATACGGTGGACTGGGTTATATTGATGCTCTGCATTAGGCTCTTCCTCATAACAGCCAGCAGAGGGGATCTTCCCTATCAAGAATTTGCTCGCCTCAGTCCAAGCCCCTACTTTGGACTCGACCATATAATATGGAGAAGGCCATGCTGCTGACCTAAAACCTGACTCCGTAGCTCTTGTCAATTCTTTGCCTTGTCGGTGAGATTTCTCTCGCCGAGAGCTCGAAAGCGCCACCCGCTGATCCTCAGCCAGAGTCGTCAGAAGTGCTTTAGGCATTGCCTCAGTCGGTTGGGGAGAAACCTCTTCTTCTTCGGATTTGAATGACTCCGCCTCTATTGGGTTCGCTTCGTTCTCTCCCAGTCGTCTTGCCTCCCACGGACTATGACTGGTCTTCTTCTGCTAAGTCCTTCTATACCCATAGGCAACCGTTGGAGCGGCGCCTGTAGTCGCTTCCTCACAACCCATGGCCGCCATCTCATCTGGACCCTGAGTAGGAACTACCCCTTTTGAGACCGACTCATGCCTCTATCATTTAGCCTGTCGAGTCATTACCACCTCCTGAGGTCCCTCAGGAAACTCTTCATCCGAAGCCGACTCAGCAGCGGCCCTGACCCCAACTATGCTTCTGAAAGTTATGTTGTGAGCTCTCGCTTGGTCTCGAGTGTCAGGAGGGACTGATGAGATCCCATGAAGTCGCAAGACTGACTTATCGAGTAGGACGCCCACCTTCCGTGGCCCCATATGCTTTAGAATCTGCGTTAATTCTTCTCCCCCATCTGCTGACAAAGGCTTCGCCTCTAAAGCCTCTCTCCTTATCTCGGGCCAGTCTAAACAGCCTAAGTTGGAGTCATCCCCCTCTATCCAGACGAACCTGTCTTTCCACCCTTTATTCGATGTAGGAAGGTCAAGAACAATCTTGAACTCTCCTGTCGCCTGAAGGTGGTAGTGGGGCGTTTTCTAAATTGTTACGCTAACCAGATGACTCATCACGCTCAGCTTGGGATGAATCCCCAACCAATAATAGATGATGACGAAGCCAACCAACGTACCGATGGAGTTAGGCTTCATATGCATCGGAGACACTCCCAATTCATCAAATACCTTGCGGAGGAATGAATGTAGTGGCAACCGTAGATCGCACTCCAAATGCTTAATATATAGAGGAGCTCTCCCCTCGCCATGGCAATACACTAGCGCTGACATCGCCGGTGCCCTCAGTTTGAATTCCTTGGGAATGTCAAACTTTGAATGAAGAGACTGCATCTGTACATCGGTCACCTTTGAACGAAAATCATCTAACTGCTTTCGGCGATCGGAATCCATGGAAGGTGCTTGGGTAACTTGCCGAAGGATCGCCGGAGATTTCTTTCAAAAAAATGCAGAGAGAAGGGTTTACTCTCTCTCCATTCTTCGTATTTATAAAGGGGCCCACAAGCGATGGGCCAACCCATGATCAACGAACGGGATTAAAGCTCAGAATACGATGCGCTGCCTTGAAAATCAAGCAACCTCCTCCTTCGCTTTAAGAAGGGCTTACCATCGACCCAGGAAACAAAGCATCAACAGCCAAGAGCTGTTCGCTGACATCAGCTATGTCTCATCACGAGAACCTTCGTGATTCTCTCGGAATACGCCTCTGTTCATCCAGAACCATGATTTCTATTTCACTCACATTCGGCTCAAGCCGACTCTGAATGAAAGGGGCCAACTGTTATGGTCCTGAAGCTAATTAGCTACTAATCCTTGATTAGAGCGGAGAAATCCATGCATCAAATAAATCAGCATTCTAGTCCATTGATTGGAGGCGACCCAGGTTCACCTACCGAGTCAAATGAACGCCTCACACCCTTCATTTGAACCAAGTCATGACGATCAACTACCTTTGCGAGCGACTGGAAAGTCGGTACTAGTCGGCCCTTCAGTTGCCTGCCTTGGTGAATGACACAAAAGGCGGTACCAGTCAACTTTTCGATCGACTGCCTTTACGGACGACGCGAATGGCGGTGTTAGTCGGTCCCCTAGACACTCAACCTCATTCACTCGCCCAATTTGTTCCCTCAACTCAAACGATGGTTACACGAAGTTTGGTCCCGACAACAGGTCACCGTTGCATTAAATGCATTGTCAGCATCTTAACTCCTCCATCGCTCACAGTAATTAAGGTACCTTGAACGATTTTGACTGCGGACGTGGCCAATCCCGTGTCCTTAATGATGAGGGAACAGCACTAATTCTTAAATCAACTTACGGCTTGACACCTGTAAAGGTAGGCCACCACAGCCGACAATGAGAAACATCTGCCCAGCTATTAGTCTACAAGTGGAGGAAAGAGCTGACCCGTTTGCCAGTTTTCTCACCAAATAAAAAGATGAAAATACCCTTCGACCCCTCATATAAATAGAGAACTGTTCAATGGAACAAGCAAGTAATCTAACCTAGTGAATGCCAGCTTCATTCATATTCGTGTTTTTCATATAAACTGACTTGATTGTCGGAGGGACCAACTCCGCCCTTCCGCAGGTTCTTCTTCTGGCGTAGGTGAACTTCCGGTTTGACAACACCATCGAGTATCAGAAGAGAAGGCAGACTCCACTCAATCAATAACTAATCCAGCAAAGTTTAGTGACTGCGTGATTTCATACATCAACAGTTTGGCGCCCACCGTGGCGCCCGCTTTCTTCTTCCCACCATGTCCGACGGTGATGAACTGACCAGATTGGGGAACCTACCAGTGGGCTACGTCACTCAAGCCCAACTCCAAGAATCCACTGAGAAGATCACACAGACTATGCAAGCCCAGCTCAAGGCCTTCACCGACGAACTCTTCAGCCGCTTCCCTACTCCCATAGCATAGCAAACCACCTCGGCTGCAGTCCAACGTTCCGCCAGCCATCATTCTACTACCCAGGGTGCTCACCAACTCTGCCCTTCCATAGGTTCTTCTTCTGGCATAGGTGAACTTCCAGTTTGACAACACCATCGGGTATCAGAAGAGAAGGCGGACTCCACTCAATCAATAACTAATCCAACAAAGTTTAGTGACTGCATGATTTCATACATCAACAGTATACATTAAACATCTAGAGTATGGTTTGTGTCTTTGGCTCCATCCTTTCCTCCGCCACACTTTTGAAGCTTAATGTCCGGGGTCGCAGATCAAACCGAATTCTATAGCTACGCTGGTGGGGTTCGTTGCTATCTACCAACAGTGGGGGCCTTTGAGGATTCATCTTTGGATCGCGATCGGCACCTCAACCTCCCACTTTTCCCAAACTTGGACAATTTCAAGCGGCCTCCAACCCTCCCGATGAACAAGGACTGGAAAGAGAGGTTCGTATCGGTATTTGGGGCTGATGTGATCTTGGCTTACTCAGCTTGGCTCGAGATCAACAAGGAAGCCCTGAGGTTGGGCTTGCTCTTTAATGAGGAGAGGCGCGGGCTAGACATGATCCGAGCTAATGTTGGGTCCTTTCAGAGCAAAAACTTATTTGACGACTTGGTATTGTGAGTTGTCAGCATCCCCTAAATTCCCCCAACTAAAGAGGATAGAGCTCAGGCAGTAGTGTTAGCACTGCGATTGGAGGAGTCTATGACATCTCAGGTGGGTCCTCCTGCTAGGCCACAAAAATGCGTTCGGTCTAACTTAGCCTCGGAGGAATCCGAGAAGATTACAGCCAATGCAACCAAGATTGTGGCTCAGTTGGCTTGGCCGAGCTCGCCTGGCTCAGCCGAAGGTCTAAAAAGAAAAGGAGGTCGAGGAAAGTAGGTAGCCGAGGCCCCTCTAAAAACTAAAATCTCGAGAAGGTCGGGGCACCGCCAGACGAAAGCACACCCCTCTTGTGCGTAAGATGGGTGTGGTGACTCGACCTCGGCGAGATCCCTCTCCTCCCCAATATGCCAAGGCGAGCTTGCCGTTCCTACCCAAGAGACTCCACGCCGCGGTCTTCGCACATCGCCGCTATAGACGATGAGTCCCTTATACAAGAAAAGGGGACTGATAACATTGCAGCTAAACCTGAAGGGGTCAAGGCTCAACTTGTTAAGGAGGCCCCTGCCATGCCTGCCGAGACGGCTCGTCGATTGGGTAAAGAGCCAGCTGCCGAAGAGGCGCCTCCTATTCAGGGAGACAGCTTCGGATTGCCATTTCCCCATCACATCAACTAGTTCCCCTTAGAGGTATGGGGTGAATTAAGGTTGCTATTAATGGGATCGCCTGAGGGCGGCCCCTAATATGATAAGGAGCCTCCGGAAGAGCATCGATTTGTCCCTAGGTGGCTTGACAAAAGGGAGTCAGTCTTGGAATCGAGGATGACCCAAGCTAGGGTTTTAGAGCAGTTCTTGCTACCCCGTGATAATGAAATCCTCTCAATTATGCGAGATTATGGCCGCCATTAAACCCTCAAGAGTTATCTACTTCGAGGGGCTTTAGTAGAATAGGAATTGTATGCTTGATTCGAGCATGTACGAGACCTCTACTTAAGGCTCCAAGATGAGCTGGAGGCTTAGAAGGTGGTTCGGGGCTGACCGACCTAAGAGCTGACTACAAAGGAGGATAAGTTGGGGGCCTAAAAGAGAGCTAGGGTCAGTTAGAATAGGAGCTTGGTTAGGATGACAAAATAAAGGACTTGCTTGGCACAATTAGCCGAAGTCATCCCAAATCAAAATGCTTCAAGAAGACCTCGATCACCTTGATCACAAACTTCATGGCGAGATGACAAACTACACTACCTAACCGATGAGGTTGATGTCGAGAAAAGCCGACACTTAGGAGAGCTCGTCTAGCTTCGCCCGGCCCGGCTTTGGAGCTAAGGGATCGACTAAAGGAGGAAGAGATTGATCATGAGCTGGGGAGTTTGAGAGACAACATTAATCACCCCATTCGGAGAGACAGGAGATGCAACGCCATCTTGATGACTTTGATTCTAAAAATAACCACTATCAGATCATCGAGGAGTATTGCAATAGTACCTTTTGGAAGGTGGAAGTGGCTAGCATGTAAGGCTAGGTTCGACTACGAAGACGTAGCTTCTAGCCAAGCTTAAGATTCATCGGCGGTTTTACTATCCACCTCGGTGGCTAATTGCCTTAGCACTCTGCTAGAGATCGAGTGAAGAGGAGGGGGGCTTGTGCTCAAGGTTGAGGATGGAGATGAGGATGGCGAAGAGTCAACCAAGGAACGTGCAGAGACTTGGATCATGAAAGTTGGGCGAGCTAGCCCAAAGAGAGAGAGTACCAAGCGGTCATGTTCAAGCCTCTACCGCCTTCTCCGCTAACTTCTACTCTGTGGCTCCTCGGTCGAGCATTGAAGACTCGGGAAATTGGGTGATGTTAAACTCTTTGCATTTGCCTAGGAACATTTTAACCTCCTTCAAATATGGATCATTCGAGAGTCGATCTCTAGCTTCATAATCTCCCTTACTTTATAGACAACAAGGTGAAGTCGGCGGGTTATAGACATACTAGGCTTTGATTGCTAGAACTTTCGAGTCCCACTAAGAGGGCTTCATACTCAGCCTCATTATTATTTGGGTATTCAAAAGAGATGGAGTAATCATGTACGGACCCATCGAGTCCGCGTAGAACTACTTCAGCTCCATTGCCATCATCTCGGATGATCGTCCACCTTCAACAAACACCATGAGGGGAATTTGGTGAATCATGCTTAATAGTCTTGTGTTCCTAAGGAGGAAGCACCCGATTGTCTTCGAGCCAAAATGTCCGAGAAAAGGACATGTGTGAGGGTAATGGTCGGCATTTGTTGTGGATGACTCTATTAGGAAGTCGACCAAGGCTTGAGCTTTTATGGTGGTTCTTGGCTCAAAGCGTATATCATATTTGATGTGATAGGCCGACTAGTTGATCATCCTTATGGAAGTGGTAGGGATGCCGAAGTGCTTTCTTGAGGTAGGTTTATGCACCACTATAGTATGAGCTTGAAAGTAAGGATGAAGCCTCCTAGCCATAGATATGAGAGTGAAGGAGGCCTTCTCAATGAGAGTGTAATTGAGTTTGGTTGCCTTAAAAATCCGGCTAACATAATATATAGGCCTTTGTATATTATCTTCTTCCTAATCAAAACAGAACTTGTTTCTTCTTGTGAGATTGCCAAGTAGAGGTTTGGTGCTCAAGTATTTCTTGAGGTCAACGAAAGCATCACCGCTGCTTTGATTTCACCAAGGTGTAGATCTACATGCAGCTTTCACATTGCGGCCAATTTTAGGTTTGAATATTTTATTCACCAATCTCTAATAAGTGGCCCTAGCATTCTTGAGACCAAAAGGTATCACTTTAGAGCAATAGGTCCCTTGGTCTGTAATGAAGGAAGTTTCATCATGTTCAGCCATTATGATATGGTTGTATCTAGGGAAAGCATCCATAAAACTGAGCAGTTCAATGCCAATGCTCTCATTAACCAATTGATCGATCCTTGTGAGAGGATAGCTATCCTTTAAGCAAGCTTTGTTTAAGTCTATGAAGTCCATGCACATTCTCCACTTGGCAGTAGATTTCTTGACTAGCACCACATTGGATAACCACTCTGGATATTAGACTTCTCGGATGAAGCTAGCTCTGAGTAGTCGGTCAACTTCTTCTGCAGCTACCTTTAGCCTCTCAGGGCTGAGATGTCTCTTCCTCTATCGAACCAGCTTGCTATGTGGGTCAACCAAGAGCTCATGGCTTATCACTTCTTGGGGAATTCTTGGCATGTCCTCGGGTTCTCAAGCAAAAACATATGCGTTGTTGCATAGGAATTCGACTATAGCTCCTTGTTGTGCCTTAATGAGCCTTGATCTGATTTTGACCTTCTTTGATTCATCTAGGCCGATCTGTACTTCTTGCAACTCTTCAACGGTAGTCGTCCTCGCCCGTTCTTGGTCTCTCTGCACTTGGAGTTGGATCTTCTCAATTGACAGGGTTTCTGAAACTCCTTTTCCTTTTATCGGGAGCAGATAGCATGATCTGGCCTCCCAGTGTTTGCTGCTTAGAGAACTGACTCCTTTTGTGGTCAAGAACTTCATCATCTAATGATAAGTGGATGGGACAGCCTATAGGTTATTCAAGTAAGTTCTTTCAAGAATAACCTTATAGGCGGACTTCACATCCATTACAATGAATTGTGCTTAGATTGTAGACTGGCGAGGATATTTGCCAACTGCTAGAGATAGAGTGATCAGTCCCTTTAGTTGGACCGAGTGCCCTAAAAACCCAATGAGAGGACTTGGCCAGGGTCATAAGTTTAACTTGTTGACTCCCATTTGGTTGAAGGCGCCCATAAACAGGATGTCGGCGTAGCTTTCAATGTCCACTAAGATTCTTTTAACTCGAAAGCCATTAATCGCAGCTAATATAATAATGGGGTTATCATAGGGGTCTCTACTTTATATCGGTGTTGCTAAAGGAAATAGCCCGATCTATCCTTTGCTTCTTCTCACAGAAATTTATTTCCAACACTCATCGAGCATACTTGTTTCAAGCATTGTTGGACATTACACGTGCTGCTGGACCACGGCTAATGATGTTGATGATGCCTCGATTGCTTATCTCTCTAGGCCAATAAACTTGTTGATGTTGGTAACGGGGCGATCTCGATCTTGATCTTCTTCTCTCTGACTTCTCTGAGGCTAGTTCCTCTCTATCTCATCAAGAGAAGAATTTTTTTAACAATCCCTTCTTTATCAAATCTTCGATGTCTCTCTGGAGAACGCTGTAGTTATCGATGTGATAACATAATCTTTATGATATCAGTAATATTGCTTGAGGTCTCTGGACTAGCGATCCAACTTCATGCGGGGGGGGAGTAGTAGTGAGGTGTCTTTCTCTCAATCAAGTAAAGAGCCCGTGAGAGAGAAGTGTTGAGGGGAGTAAGGGCGGTTTCTTGGTGGCCTCTCCTCCGATGCATCCGCTAGGCTTGAAGTCAATTTTAGGGGAATCATTCTCGTGTTCTTTCCACGAGAGGACTCGCTTTAGCTACCTCTCGTCGGGCAGCCTTCTTGTGGGCTCGACTATCTTCCACATCCAAGTGTGATCGAGCTCTATCCATTAGTTGGTTAAAGTTAGTCACATAGTCTATAGTGAGCGAGTAAGACAACTTGTCATCTTTCAATCCTGCAAAGATCGCGGCCATGGCAACCATATTGCCAGGGTCTTCAACTTCTAGCCTTTTGGCTTGAAATCTTTGTAAGTAGTCCCTATGGCTCTTCCCTGATTTCTGTTTTATTAGCAGCAGGATGGAGGATGATGCCTTCTGCTTGGTGTCAGCCAAAAAATGGTGTCTAAAGTTTTGGCTGAGCTGTTCAAAGCTATGAATGGACTTTTTATCCAATAAGTTCCACCATATCTTGGCGCTTCCCGTTAAGGTGATCAGGAAAGCTCTACAGATGATTCGATCGTTCACTTATTTCATGCACATCAGATCATAGAAATTTTGCGCGTGCTCTACTGTATCTCCCTCGCTTTTGTATTTTTCAATGTAGAGGAATTTTGAACTTGGTGCATGTAGTGTTCATGATCCAGACGGTAAGCGGAGTATTCCCTCCGATGACGTCAGCAATGGTGTTAAATTTTCGGTTGTAACCAGATGCAAAATTAGTGGCGGAGGGGCCTGGAGCAGTGTGAGGATATCTGGCACCACGTGACGTCGTCCATGTGGCTTTTCATGGCTGAGATTAGGACTCTCACCAGTTGCCTCCATAAATTGTTGTGGTTGCCAAGGATGAGCAATGAAGCGAGTCTGATGGCGAGGTGGTGGAGTGGTATATTCGATTTGTTCCTCCCGTGTTTGTTATTAAGATTGGTCTCCAAAGAGATGAGCGGCGAACGATGGAGGAGGTTGTGGGGTAGTAATCTGGCTGAGAAGTTCGTTTGTGAAAGAAGCGATTTGTTGCTGAAGAGATTAGAAAATTCTTCACGATTCTTCCAATGGAGCCTAAGTGACGAGCCCGCATTAGCTGCTTCTTCGTCAGGGGGAATCGACGATCAATTTGGATGGTCAGAATCAACCATCTTGTTTAAAGAAGAAAAAGAGGCCCCACTGTGGCACTTAAACTGTTGATGTTAGATATTTAACTATAGGGTTTAGTGTGAGTAATAGTGAGTTTAGGGTCCCTCAATCTTCTTTGATGGTTGATTATTGAGCAAAGGGTTCGATTCTACATACAAACAATACGTAAGAGAATCGGAGTTAGGTTCTCCGATGGTTCTTCTAATGGTCGAGTTAGTATGTATATCAGGTGGAGGAAAGAAAATTTGATTACTGTATGTCATAGTGTGAAAATTGAATACCTTCATGCAATAGGCAAGGTGCCTATTTATTGTAGATCCAGAAGGGTGGTTTCTTAATTTCGACCGAGTCCAAGTAGTCAGCTTATTCAGCCAATATTTTACAGGTGTCGGTAGTGGGCGGTCTGAGTCACCTTTGTGATTAATACGACGGTGACTGGGGAGTTAAGGTGCTGACGTAGTCCTATGAGTCATTAGGACTTTCAGCGGTGATGTAGTGATGACTCCAATCGTGCATTTAATGCGAGTGATTGGCTGTCATTGATTGGTTTGAGAAATACCGCCTTTCGTCTTGGCGTTTCGAGTGAGGCCAAGAAAAGACACCTTTTGACTTTGCCGTTCTGAATGAGGGTGCTTCTCGACTCGGTCAAATGAGTGATAATACAATAAGTTGGTTTTAGCAACAGGGCCTAAGTGAGGACGCCTTTCGACTCAGCCCTCTTGGGAGAATCCGAGTGAAGGCATCATTTGACTCGGCCTTCATGAGGTCAGATTGGGTTGGTGTGTATAGTTAATTTGGGACACGCGTCATCACCTGAAACGGGATTAACACCTAGTCATTTCTATAATACAACAATAGCATTACTCTTTGACACTTATATTGCATTGTACTGTATATATTTTGTGAATTTCTAGGTAGTATTTCCTTAAATATGAAATTTTTGAGAAAAAAGGATGGCGTGTCATCCAGACCCCCAGCCTATCTATTAACCTTAAACATGAAATTTGAAGGAAAAAAGAAAGAACGAATTGAAACAAAGAAATAATACCAGTTTATCGCTAGGGAACAGATGCGATGGTGCCGCATGCGCTGCACTGGGCAACTGAATGCCCACCAACGTCTAATCCTGATCAAAGAATTGATGTATCCAATGCGATCCATAGTGCTACCGTCCGCTCACTTGCGAAATCATCAAAAGAGATTCTTTCTTTCTTTTCCCAAGATAAAGGCAACAAACTTTAATCATTTCTCAGAATTTTTTTTCACGTATGTCTGACGCACATGGAAACGATTCAAATATTACAAAAAAATATTTTCTTATCTTTAATTTCCATTTGTCAATCTTGTGTAGGAGATAGAAGTGAGAACGTGTAATTGAGTATGTCGAATAGACAGGAGGGTATATGATAAATACTATAATATATATTCCCTTGATATCCCTATTAAGTGGTAATATAATAATGTATGGGGTACACTACCACGTACAATTTTGCTCTAAGTGAGCAGTTTAAAGTCGCCCCGTAGCTCTAGAACCGTTGTGGTTAAGCTAACGCAGTGGTTTGTAAACAGTCTTCGATGAGGTCATTACCCCACACCAAATGTGACGGTTATTCACATCTAATGCGAGGCTTCTAAAACCGATAACACGTGAAATGAAACTGTTTAGTAAGGGGAGCGGTTTCGTAACGGTTTGTTGTGACGGTTTGTGTCGGAGAAAGGATAATGAGAAGTGTGATGGATTTTAGAGGCACTCAAGTTTTGCTCACTTCCACTCTCTGTTATTCGGAGAAATAACTCTCGTGAAAAGCAAAACAAGTAGAAGAGGAGAGTTAGAAGCCAGTAAGAATGAGTACTCTTTAACTTCTTTATTAATTGTTGGACTTGGCTTGCCTCAAACGCCATAACGCTTACCATATTTATACCCTTCTACACAACACTTCCTCATCTACATTTTGTTCAAAGCTCATGCTAAAACAATCACTACATATTTTTCATACATTCATTTAGAAAATATGACGACCAGCCATTGACCATGAACACAGAAAATGTGTTCTGGACAAAGACACGCAACTGGTGAAGCCCACTAAATTTTGATTATTCAACAAAGCTCTCATTTAATCCAAATTTACCTCTATTTATCATTTCAAGCAATATCTTGAATTTGTAGAAGAGTTCTGCTTTCAAGGGCTTCGTGAAGATATCTACTGCTTAATTGTCAGTCTTGAGATATATCAGCTCGATCTCTTTCTCTTTGACATGTTCTCTTATGAAATGAAATCAAGAATCTATGTGCTTGCTTCTTTCATGTTAGACCATATTCTTTGCCAACACAATCTTTGACTTATTATCCATGTGTAGCTTTGTAGCATCCGTCACTACCACATAATGGGTCTATGGGGACGGTTCGTGGGGTGTGGTTTAAAACCGTTCGATTTTGCCTAAAGAGCGGTTACGTGGCGGTTCCAACCGTCACAAGGAGAGTCTAAGACAACGCTTTAAACTAAAGTGTTGGGCTTGGATTAGGCTTCGGGAAAAGTTTGTAATGGGCTAAAGGGGCGGTTTTATTATGGGTTTTATGTTTAGCCTAAGCGTTAACCAATAAACAATTGTATTTTCCTTTCATGTAAACCACTCTTTACCCGATCAAAACAAAGCCCCAACTTTGCCTCGCTCTTTAGGGTTTTCTCATGGTTGTCGATCTCCTCTTCGTCCACCACCTCTCCTTGACAGTAAAATCCGTCGCCTCTCCTTCACTCCCGCTTCGTCCGCCGACCATCTCGACCTCGTTCCCTCCTCTCCTCGGCTCCCCTTGTCGCCGTCTCTCCTTCACTTTCCCTCGTCCTACACCTCCGCTTGTTTGCCGACCCGTCCGCCACCTCTCCTCAATTCGCATGCTATCTGAGTACTTTATCTTTAAACCCTAAAACTTTAATTCTTTTTTCTCTATTGACCAAATTTTTATTCAATTTTATAAATTAGGGCTTTGCTATCTCGGTTGATCTTTCAAAGGGGTTGAAAATTCTACTTCATTACTTGACAAGGTAAATCCTCAAATTCAAATGATTTTTTTCATAATTTTGTCCAAATAGATTGATTTGATCAAAGCCGTCGATAATTAGTCTAAGTAGAGTATAGAAAGGGGAGTTTTTATTTTTATTTTTGTATTGTTGATGATGACTTGTTTTTATCTTACTTAAGAGTCAATTTTGCGTATTTTGATCAAAGTTCCTCATCTGAATGAAACATTCATTGCTCATGTCTAGAAGTAGTACTGTACAGATGTTTTCTAGTTCTCAGGATGAAAGGTTTCACCATAATTTCAAGTAATGCCCAGGCTTATAGCGTAATGATTGTGGCACTAAGGATGTCAGATGGATGGATACTTTATATTACTTGATGGAATTCTTTGATAATACTACTACCTAGCTGTATAAAAATTCTATTTATATTACTTTATGCTAAATTATTAGCAGCAGGATAAAGCTGCATTCAATTTGAGTGGCTCATAGATCACTGCATCTGTTAAGATGAACAAAATTTTTTTGGAGGAAACACCACCATTTTAAGCTTCGATGTGATGAAAGCTGTTGCTGATATTAGATGAAATAATGATGCTCAGTGAGTGTTATAAGCTTTCTCGGCACCTGTGGCAAGAAAATATTTTTTTCTTAACCGCCCGCCGAAGTCTCGACGAGCAAGGCGACTCAAAGTCCCGAGTCCCGACCGCCCGAGTCCGGCGATCGGCGATCCGCGGATCCGACGTCCGCCCGAGTCCCGACCAAATCCTCGCGGATCCGGCGTAGATAGTCCCCTTGTGCTAAATTTTTTGACTCTTTTACTTTTGGTGTAATTTTGGCGTAGGTGACAGTAACGAGTCTATTTAAAGGTAAAAAGGTTATTAAAAAAAGATTTAACCCAGGAGGTTTATGTGTAACAGTTAAAGTACATGGACAGTAAGGTCAAGATAATAATATTACAGGGGATCTTGTCCAATTTTTATACAAAGAATAGGTAGCTAATGCTTTTTGGGTTTTGGGTTCTTGATTACATTTTTGTATGCGAAACATGGTGAAAATAAAGATTTGCTAGCCTTAGTTTATATCCGTAGAACCTTAGCAGAAATGAATCCCAACATAATCATGGTTATAAATGAACAACAACTAGATTGAGCCAATTTTTTTGCTTGGAGTTTCATGTATTATCAAAATTGCTGATCTTTCTACTTGAATGTAAAGGTGGGCTAACTTATTCTAAGCCGTAGATTTGTCTGAATTAGATTGATTTGATCAAAGCCGTAGATAATTAGTCTAAGTAGACTACAGAGAGGGGTGTTTTTATTTTTATTTTTTGTATTGTTGATGATGACTTGTTTTTATCTTACTTAAAAGTCGATTTTGATAAATATGATATATATATATATATATATATATATATATATATATATATATATATATATATATATATATATATATATATATATATATATATATATATATATATATATATATATATATATATATATATATATATATATATATATATATATATATATATATATATATATATATATATATATATATATATATATATATATATATATATATATATATATATATATATATATATATATATATATATATATATATATATATATATATATATATATATATATATATATATATATATATATATATATATATATATATATATATATATATATATATATATATATATATATATATATATATATATATATATATATATATATATATATATATATATATATATATATATATATATATATATATATATATATATATATATATATATATATATATATATATATATATATATATATATATATATATATATATATATATATATATATATATATATATATATATATATATATATATATATATATATATATATATATATATATATATATATATATATATATATATATATATATATATATATATATATATATATATATATATATATATATATATATATATATATATATATATATATATATATATATATATATATATATATATATATATATATATATATATATATATATATATATATATATATATATATATATATATATATATATATATATATATATATATATATATATATATATATATATATATATATATATATATATATATATATATATATATATATATATATATATATATATATATATATATATATATATATATATATATATATATATATATATATATATATATATATATATATATATATATATATATATATATATATATATATATATATATATATATATATATATATATATATATATATATATATATATATATATATATATATATATATATATATATATATATATATATATATATATATATATATATATATATATATATATATATATATATATATATATATATATATATATATATATATATATATATATATATATATATATATATATATATATATATATATATATATATATATATATATATATATATATATATATATATATATATATATATATATATATATATATATATATATATATATATATATATATATATATATATATATATATATATATATATATATATATATATATATATATATATATATATATATATATATATATATATATATATATATATATATATATATATATCCTCCTTCGCTTTAAGAAGGGCTTACCATCGACCTGTGAAACAAAGCATCAACAGCCTAAGAGTCGTCACGACATCGCCTATGTCTCATCACGAGAACCTTCGTGATTCTCTAATACTGCTCATCCGTAACCATGATTTCTATTTCACTCACATTCGCCAAGCCGACTCGAATGAAAGGGGCCAACTGTTATGGTCCTCGGTTAATTAGCTACTAATCCTTGATTAGAGCGGAGAAATCCATGCATCAAATAAATCAAAGATTCTAGTCCATTGATTGGAGGCTACCAGTTCACCTACCGAGTCAAATGAACGCCTCACACCCTTCATTTGAACCAAGTCATGACGATCAACTACCTTTGCGAGCGACTGGAAAGTCAGTACTAGTCGGCCCTTCAGTTGCCTGCCTTGGTGAATGACACAAAAGGCGGTACCAGTCAACTTTTCGATCGACTGCCTTTACGGACGACGCGAATGGCGGTGTTAGTCGGTCCCCTAGACACTCAACCTCATTCACTCGCCCAATTTGTTCCCTCAACTCAAACGATGGTTACACGAAGTTTGGTCCCGACAACAGGTCACCGTTGCATTAAATGCATTGTCAGCATCTTAACTCCTCCATCGCTCACAGTAATTAAGGCACCTTGAACGATTTTGACTGCGGACGTGGCCAATCCCGTGTCCTTAATGATGAGGGAACAGCACTAATTCTTAAATCAACTTACGGCTTGACACTGTGAAGGTAGGCCACCACACCACAATGAGAAACATCCGCCAGCCTATTAGTCTACAAGTGGAGGAAAGAGCTGACCCGTTTGCCAGTTTTCTCACCAAATAAAAAGATGAAAATACCCTTCGACCCCTCATATAAATAGAGAACTGTTCAATGGAACAAGCAAGTAATCTAACCTAGTGAATGCCACTTCATTCATATTCGTTTTTCATATAAACCGACTTGATTGTCGGAGGGACCAACTCGCCCTTCCATAGGTTCTTCTTCGCATAGGTGAACTTCCGGTTTGACAACACCATCGAGTATCGAAGAGAAGGCGACTCCACTCAATCAATAACTAATCCAAAGAAAGTTTAGTGACGTGATTTCATACATCACAGCTTACCACCGTAGCTCCGCTTCTTCTTCCCACCATGTCCGACGGTGATGAACTCCACCAGATTGGGGAACCTACCAGTGGGCTACGTCACTCAAGCCCAACTCCAAGAATCCACTGAGAAGATCACACAGACTATGCAAGCCCAGCTCAAGGCCTTCACCGACGAACTCTTCAGCCGCTTCCCTACTCCCATAGCATAGCAAACCACCTCGGCTGCAGTCCAACGTTCCGCCAGCCATCATTCTACTACCCAGGGTGCTCACCAACTCTGCCCTTCCATAGGTTCTTCTTCTGGCATAGGTGAACTTCCAGTTTGACAACACCATCGGGTATCAGAAGAGAAGGCGGACTCCACTCAATCAATAACTAATCCAACAAAGTTTAGTGACTGCATGATTTCATACATCAACAGTATACATTAAACATCTAGAGTATGGTTTGTGTCTTTGGCTCCATCCTTTCCTCCGTCACACTTTTGAAGCTTTGGCGGTCTGGCGGTCGCAGATCAAACCGAATTCTATAGCTACGCTGGTGGGGTTCGTCGTTATCTACCAGCGAGTGGGGGTTAAGCCAACTTTGAGGATCTTTGGCCCTTTGATCAGCATCAAGGTCTGCAGTCTGAAGGCCACCTCTATTTCCAAAACTTGGACAATTTCAAGCTGGCCTCCAACCCTCCTGAGTCGAACAAGGACTGGAAAGAGAGGTTCGTATCGGTATTTGGGGCTGATGTGATCTTGGCTTACTCAGCTTGGCTCGAGATCAACAAGGAAGCCCTGAGGTTGGGCTTGCTCTTTAATGAGGAGAGGCGCGGGCTAGACATGATCCGAGCTAATGTTGGGTCCTTTCAGAGCAAAAACTTATTTGACGACTTGGTATTGTGAGTTGTCAGCATCCCCTAAATTCCCCCAACTAAAGAGGATAGAGCTCAGGCAGTAGTGTTAGCACTGCGATTGGAGGAGTCTATGACATCTCAGGTGGGTCCTCCGCTAGGCCACAAAAATGCGTTCGGTCTAACTTAGCCTCGGAGGAATCCGAGAAGATTACGGCCAATGCAACCAAGATTGTGGCTCAGTTGGCTTGGCCGAGCTCGCTTCAGTTCAGGCCGAAAGGTCTAAAAAGAAAAGGAGGCTGAGGAAAGTAGGTAGCCGAGGCCCCTCTAAAAAAACTAAAATCTCAGAGAAGGCTGGGGGCACTGCCGAGACGAGCACACCCCCTCTTGTGCAGAAGATGGGTGTGGTGACTCAGCCTCTGAGCGAGATCCCTCTCCCTCCCCAATATGCCAAGGGCGAGCTTCTGCCGTTCCTACCCAAGAGACTCCACGGGCCGTGTCTTCAGACATCGCTGCTATAGACGATGAGTCCCTTATACAAGAAAAGGGGACTGATAACATTGCAGCTAAACCTGAAGGGGTCAAGGCTCAACTTGTTAAGGAGGCCCCTGCCATGCCTGCCGAGACGGCTCGTCGATTGGGTAAAGAGCCAGCTGCCGAAGAGGCGCCTCCTATTCAGGGAGACAGCTTCGGATTGCCATTTCCCCATCACATCAACTAGTTCCCCTTAGAGGTATGGGGTGAATTAAGGTTGCTATTAATGGGATCGCCTGAGGGCGGCCCCTAATATGATAAGGAGCCTCCGGAAGAGCATCGATTTGTCCCTAGGTGGCTTGACAAAAGGGAGTCAGTCTTGGAATCCAGGATGACCCAAGCTAGGGTTTTAGAGCAGTTCTTGCTACCCCGTGATAATGAAATCCTCTCAATTATGCCAGATTATGGCCGCCATTAAACCCTCAAGAGTTATCTACTTCGAGGGGCTTTAGTAGAATAGGAATTGTATGCTTGATTCGAGCATGTACGAGACCTCTACTTAAGGCTCCAAGATGAACTGGAGGCTTAGAAGGTGGTTCGGGAGGCGGCCGACCTAAGGGCAGCTACAAAGGAGGATAAGTTGGGGGCCTAAAAGAGAGCTAGGGTCAGTTAGAATAGGAGCTTCAGATTCGGATGACAAAATAAAGGACTTGCTTGGCACAATTAGCCAGAAGTCATCCCAAATCAAAATGCTTCAAGAAGACCTCGATCACCTTGATCACAAACTTCATGAGCGAGATGACAAACTACACTACCTAACCGATGAGGTTGATGTCGAGAGGCAGAAAAGTACCGACACTTAGGAGAGAGCTCGTCTAGCTCGCCAGCGACGCTTTGGAGCTAAGGGATCGACTAAAGGAGGAAGAGATTGATCATGAGAAGCTGAGGCAGGAGTTTGAGAGACAACATTAATCACCCCATTCGGAGAGACAGGAGATGCAACGCCATCTTGATGACTTTGATTCTAAAAATAACCACTATCAGATCATCGAGGAGTATTGCAATAGTACCTTTTGGAAGGTGGAAGTGGCGCTAGCATGTAAGGCTAGGTTCGACTACACGAAGACGTAGCTTCTAGCCAAGCTTAAGATTCATCCCGAGCGGTTTTACTATCCACCTCGAGTGGCTAATTGCCTTAGCACTCTGCTAGAGATCGAGTGAAGAGGAGGGGGGCTTGTGCTCAAGGTTGAGGATGGAGATGAGGATGGCGAAGAGTCAACCAAGGAACGTGCAGAGACTTGGATCATGAAAGTTGGGCGAGCTAGCCCAAAGAGAGAGAGTACCAAGCGGTCATGTTCAAGCCTCGGCCGTCTTCTCCGCTAACTTCTACTACTGTGGCTCCTCCAGTCTCGAGCATTGAAGACTCGGGGAAATTGGGTGATGTTAAACTCTTTGCATTTGCCTAGGAACATTTTAACCTCCTTCAAATATGGATCATTCGAGAGTCGATCTCTAGCTTCATAATCTCCCCTTACTTTATAGACAACAAGCTGGGAGTCGGCCAGGTTATAGACATACTAGGCTTTGATTGCTAGGGCTGCTCGGAGTCCCACTAAGAGGGCTTCATACTCAGCCTCATTATTCGAAGCTGGGTATTCAAAAGAGATGGAGTAATCATGTCTGGACCCATCAGGGCCACGTAGAACTACTTCAGCTCCATTGCCATCATCTCCAGATGATGCGTCCACCTTCAACAAACACCATGAGGGGAATTTGGGCGAATCATGCTTAATAGTACTGTGTTCCTAAGGAGGAAGCACCCCGATTGTCTTGCGAGCCAAAATGTCTGAGAAAAGGACATGTGTGAGGAGTGACGGGTCAGCATTTGTTGTGGATGACTCTATTAGGAAGTCGACCAAGGCTTGAGCTTTTATGGTCGTTCTTGGCTCAAACTGTATATCATATTTGATGTGATAGACTGACTAGTTGATCATCCTTATGGAAGTGGTAGGGATGCCGAGTGCTTTCTTCAGAGGTAGGTTTGTCTGCACCACTATAGTATGAGCTTGAAAGTAAGGATGAAGCCTCCTAGCCATAGATATGAGAGTGAAGGAGGCCTTCTCAATGAGAGTGTAATTGAGTTTGGTTGCCTTAAAAATCCGGCTAACATAATATATAGGCCTTTGTATATTATCTTCTTCCCGAATCAAAACAGAACTTGTTTCTTCTTGTGAGATTGCCAAGTAGAGGTTTGGTGCTCAAGTATTTCTTGAGGTCAACGAAAGCATCACTGCTTGCTTTGATTTCACCAAGGTGTCGTCTACATACGCTTTCACATTGCGGCCAATTTTAGGTTTAAATATTTTATTCACCAATCTCTAATAAGTGGCCCTAGCATTCTTGAGACCAAAAGGTATCACTTTAGAGCAATAGGTCCCTTGGTCTGTAATGAAGGAAGTTTCATCATGTTCAGCCATTATGATATGGTTGTATCTAGGGAAAGCATCCATAAAACTGAGCAGTTCAATGCCAATGCTCTCATTAACCAATTGATCGATCCTTGTGAGAGGATAGCTATCCTTTAAGCAAGCTTTGTTTAAGTCTATGAAGTCCATGCACATTCTCCACTTGGCAGTAGATTTCTTGACTAGCACCACATTGGATAACCACTCTGGATATTAGACTTCTCGGATGAAGCTAGCTCTGAGTAGTCGGTCAACTTCTTCTGCAGCTACCTTTAGCCTCTCAGGGCTGAGATGTCTCTTCCTCTATCGAACCAGCTTGCTATGTGGGTCAACCAAGAGCTCATGGCTTATCACTTCTTGGGGAATTCTTGGCATGTCCTCGGGTTCTCAAGCAAAAACATATGCGTTGTTGCATAGGAATTCGACTATAGCTCCTTGTTGTGCCTTAATGAGCCTTGATCTGATTTTGACCTTCTTTGATTCATCTAGGCCGATCTGTACTTCTTGCAACTCTTCAACGGTAGTCGCCCTCGCCGTTCTTGGTCTCTCTCGCACTTGAGTTGGATCTTCTCAATTGATGTGGTTTCAAACTCCTTTTCCTTTTATCGGGAGCAGATAGCATGATCTGGCCTCCCGTTTGCCGCTAGAGAACTGACTCTTTGTGGTCAAGAACTTCATCATCTAATGATAAGTGGATGGGACAGCCTATAGGTTATTCAAGTAAGTTCTTTCAAGAATAACCTTATAGGCGGACTTCACATCCATTACAATGAATTGTGCTTAGATTGTAGATCATGAGGATATTTGCCAACTGCTAGAGATAGAGTGATCAGTCCCTTTAGTTGGACCGAGTGCCCTAAAAACCCAATGAGAGGACTTGGCCAGGGTCATAAGTTTAACTTGTTGACTCCCATTTGGTTGAAGGCGCCCATAAACAGGATGTCGGCGTAGCTTTCAATGTCCACTAAGATTCTTTTAACTCGAAAGCCATTAATCGCAGCTAATATAATAATGGGGTTATCATAGGGGGTCTCTACGCCTCTTATATCAGTGTTGCTAAAGGAAATAGCCTGATCTATCCTTTGCTTCTTCTCACAGAAATTTATTTCCAACACTCATCGAGCATACTTGTTTCAAGCATTGTTGGACATTACACGTGCTGCTGGACCACGGCTAATGATGTTGATGATGCCTCGATTGCTTATCTCTCTAGGCCAATAAACTTGTTGATGTTGGTAACGGGGCGATCTCGATCTTGATCTTCTTCTCTCTGACTTCTCTGAGGCTAGTTCCTCTCTATCTCATCAAGAGAAGAATTTTTTTAACAATCCCTTCTTTATCAAATCTTCGATGTCTCTCTGGAGAACGCTGTAGTTATCGATGTGATAACATAATCTTTATGATATCAGTAATATTGCTTGAGGTCTCTGGACTAGCGATCCAACTTCATGCGGGGGGGGAGTAGTAGTGAGGTGTCTTTCTCTCTGAATCAAGTAAAGAGCCTGTGAGAGAGAAGTGTTGAGGGGAGTAAGGGCCGGTTTCTTGGTGGCCTCTCTCCTCTGATGCATCCGTTAGGCTTGAAGTCAATTTTTAGGGGAATCATTCTCTGTGTTCTTTCCCTGAGAGGACTCCGCTTTAGCTACCTCTCGTCGGGCCGCCTTCTTGTGGGCTCGACTATCTTCCACATCCAAGTGTGATCGAGCTCTATCCATTAGTTGGTTAAAGTTAGTCACATAGTCTATAGTGAGCGAGTAAGACAACTTGTCATCTTTCAATCCTGCAAAGATCGCGGCCATGGCAACCATATTGCCAGGGTCTTCAACTTCTAGCCTTTTGGCTTGAAATCTTTGTAAGTAGTCCCTATGGCTCTTCCCTGATTTCTGTTTTATTAGCAGCAGGATGGAGGATGATGCCTTCTGCTTGGTGTCAGCCAAAAAATGGTGTCTAAAGTTTTGGCTGAGCTGTTCAAAGCTATGAATGGACTTTTTATCCAATAAGTTCCACCATATCTTGGCTTCCGTTAAGGTGATCGGAAAGCTCTGAGATGATTCGATCGCTCACTTATTTCATGCACATCGATCATAGAAATTTTGCGCTGCGTTTCATCAGATCTCCCTCGCTTTTGTATTTTTCAATGTAGAGGAATTTTGAACTTGGTGCATGTAGTGTTCATGATCCAGACGGTAAGCGGAGTATTCCCTCCGATGACGTCAGCAATGGTGTTAAATTTTCGGTTGTAACCAGATGCAAAATTAGTGGCGGAGGGGCCCGGAGCAAGGTGAGGATATCCGCACCACGCGGACGCCGCCCATGTGGCTTTTCATGGTGAGATTAGGACTCTCACCGCTTGCCTCCATAAATTGTTGTGGTTGCCAAGGATGAGCAATGAAGCGAGTCTGATGGCGAGGTGGTGGAGTGGTATATTCGATTTGTTCCTCCCGTGTTTGTTATTAAGATTGGTCTCCAAAGAGATGAGCGGCGAACGATGGAGGAGGTTGTGGGGTAGTAATCTGGCTGAGAAGTTCGTTTGTGAAAGAAGCGATTTGTTGCTGAAGAGATTAGAAAATTCTTCATACGGATTCTTCCAATGGAGCCTAAGTGACGTAGCCCGCATTAGCTGCTTCTTCGGCAGGGGGAATCGACGATCAATTTGGATGGTCAGAATCAACCATCTTGTTTAAAGAAGAAAAAGAGGCCCCACTGTGGCACTTAAACTGTTGATGTTAGATATTTAACTATAGGGTTTAGTGTGAGTAATAGTGAGTTTAGGGTCCCTCAATCTTCTTTGATGGTTGATTATTGAGCAAAGGGTTCGATTCTACATACAAACAATACGTAAGAGAATCGGAGTTAGGTTCTCCGATGGTTCTTCTAATGGTCGAGTTAGTATGTATATCAGGTGGAGGAAAGAAAATTTGATTCTTGTATGTCATAGTGTGAAAATTGAATACCTTCATGCAATAGGCAAGGTGCCTATTTATTGTAGATCCGTAAGGGTGGTTTCTTAATTTCGACCGAGTCCAAGTAGTCACTTATTCACCAATATTTTACGTGTCGGTAGTGGGCGGTCCGAGTCACCTTTGTGATTAATAATGACGGTGACGGGAGTTAAGGTGCCGACGTAGTCCTATGAGTCATTAGGACTTTCAGCGGTGATGTAGTGATGACTCCAATCGTGCATTTAATGCAGTGATTGGTCAGTCATTGATTGGTTTGAGAAATACCGCCTTCGCCTTGGCGCCGAAAGTGAGGCCAAGAAAAGACACCTTTGACTTTGCCGTTCTGAATGAGGGTGCTTCTCGACTCGGTCAAATGAGTGATAATACAATAAGTTGGTTTTAGCAACAGGGCCTAAGTGAGGACGCCTTTCGACTCAGCCCTCTTGGGAGAATCCGAGTGAAGGCATCATTTGACTCGGCCTTCATGAGGTCAGATTGGGTTGGTGTGTATAGTTAATTTGGGACACGCGTCATCACCTGAAACGGGATTAACACCTAGTCATTTCTATAATACAACAATAGCATTACTCTTTGACACTTATATTGCATTGTACTGTATATATTTTGTGAATTTCTAGGTAGTATTTCCTTAAATATGAAATTTTTGAGAAAAAAGGATGGCGTGTCATCCAGACCCCCAGCCTATCTATTAACCTTAAACATGAAATTTGAAGGGAAAAAAAGAAAGAACGAATTGAAACAAAGAAATAATACCAGTTTATCGCTAGGGAACAGATGCGATGGTGCCGCATGCGCTGCACTGGGCAACTGAATGCCCACCAACGTCTAATCCTGATCAAAGAATTGATGTATCCAATGCGATCCATAGTGCTACCGTCCGCTCACTTGCGAAATCATCAAAAGAGATTCTTTCTTTCTTTTCCCAAGATAAAGGCAACAAACTTTAATCATTTCTCAGAATTTTTTTTCACGTATGTCTGACGCACATGGAAACGATTCAAATATTACAAAAAAATATTTTCTTATCTTTAATTTCCATTTGTCAATCTTGTGTAGGAGATAGAAGTGAGAACGTGTAATTGAGTATGTCGAATAGACAGGAGGGTATATGATAAATACTATAATATATATTCCCCTTGATATCCCTATTAAGTGGTAATATAATAATGTATGGGGTACACTACCACGTACAATTTTGCTCTAAGTGAGCAGTCTAAAGTCGCTCCCGTAGCTCTAGAACCGTTGTGGTTAAGCTAACGCAGTGGTTTGTAAACAGTCTTCGATGAGGTCATTACCCCACACCAAATGTGACGGTTATTCACATCTAATGCGAGGCTTCTAAAACCGATAACACGTGAAATGAAACTGTTTAGTAAGGGGAGCGGTTTCGTAACGGTTTGTTGTGACGGTTTGTGTCGGAGAAAGGATAATGAGAAGTGTGATGGATTTTAGAGGCACTCAAGTTTTGCTCACTTCCACTCTCTGTTATTCGGAGAAATAACTCTCGTGAAAAGCAAAACAAGTAGAAGAGGAGAGTTAGAAGCCAGTAAGAATGAGTACTCTTTAACTTCTTTATTAATTGTTGGACTTGGCTTGCCTCAAACGCCATAACGCTTACCATATTTATACCCTTCTACACAACACTTCCTCATCTACATTTTGTTCAAAGCTCATGCTAAAACAATCACTACATATTTTTCATACATTCATTTAGAAAATATGACGACCAGCCATTGACCATGAACACAGAAAATGTGTTCTGGACAAAGACACGCAACTGGTGAAGCCCACTAAATTTTGATTATTCAACAAAGCTCTCATTTAATCCAAATTTACCTCTATTTATCATTTCAAGCAATATCTTGAATTTGTAGAAGAGTTCTGCTTTCAAGGGCTTCGTGAAGATATCTACTGCTTAATTGTCAGTCTTGAGATATATCAGCTCGATCTCTTTCTCTTTGACATGTTCTCTTATGAAATGAAATCAAGAATCTATGTGCTTGCTTCTTTCATGTTAGACCATATTCTTTGCCAACACAATCTTTGACTTATTATCCATGTGTAGCTTTGTAGCATCCGTCACTACCACATAATGGGTCTATGGGGACGGTTCGTGGGGTGTGGTTTAAAACCGTTCCCGATTTTGCCTAAGGGAACGGTTCTGTGGCGGTTCCAACCGTCACAAGGAGAGTCTAAGACAACGCTTTAAACTAAAGTGTTGGGCTTGGATTAGGCTTCCAGGAAAAGTTTGTAATGGGCTAAAGGGACGGTTTTATTATGGGTTTTATGTTTGCGCCTAAACGTTAACCAATAAACAATTGTATTTTCCTTTCATGTAAACCACTCTTTACCCGATCAAAACAAAGCCCCAACTTTGCCTCGCTCTTTAGGGTTTTTCTCATGGTTGTCGATCTCCTCTTTCGTCCACGACCTCTCCTTGACAGAGTAAAATCCGTCGCCTCTCCTTCACTCCCGCTCGTCCGCCGACCATCTCGACCTCGTTTCCCTCCTCTCCTCGGCTCCCCCTTGTCCGCCGTCTCTCCTTCACTTTCCCTCGTCCTACACCTCCGCTTGTTTGCCGACCACGTCCGCCACCTCTCCTCAATTCGCATGCTATCTGAGTACTTTATCTTTAAACCCTAAAACTTTAATTCTTTTTTTCTCTATTGACCAAATTTTTATTCAATTTTATAAATTAGGGCTTTGCTATCTCGGTTGATCTTTCAAAGGGGTTGAAAATTCTACTTCATTACTTGACAAGATAAATCCTCAAATTCAAATGATTTTTTTTTCATAATTTTGTCCAAATAGATTGATTTGATCAAAGCCGTCGATAATTAGTCTAAGTAGAGTATAGAAAGGGGAGTTTTTTATTTTTATTTTTTTGTATTGTTGATGATGACTTGTTTTTATCTTACTTAAGAGTCAATTTTGCGTATTTTGATCAAAGTTCCTCATCTGAATGAAACATTCATTGCTCATGTCTAGAAGTAGTACTGTACAGATGTTTTCTAGTTCTCAGGATGAAAGGTTTCACCATAATTTCAAGTAATGCCCAGGCTTATAGCGTAATGATTGTGGCACTAAGGATGTCAGATGGATGGATACTTTATATTACTTGATGGAATTCTTTGATAATACTACTACCTAGCTGTATAAAAATTCTATTTATATTACTTTATGCTAAATTATTAGCAGCAGGATAAAGCTGCATTCAATTTGAGTGGCTCATAGATCACTGCATCTGTTAAGATGAACAAAATTTTTTTGGAGGAAACACCACCATTTTAAGCTTCGATGTGATGAAAGCTGTTGCTGATATTAGATGAAATAATGATGCTCCAGAGGCGTAGTTATATAGGCTTTGCCCTGGGCAGCTGCCCAGGGCAAGAAAATATTTTTTTTTCTTAACCGCTCCGCTCGAGTCTCGACGAGCAAGGCGACTCAAAGTCCCCGAGTCCCCGACCGCCCCGAGTCCGGCGATCGGCGATCCGGCGGATCCGACGTCCGCCCCGAGTCCCCGACCAAATCCTCGCCGGATCCGACGTAGATAGTCCCCTTGTGCTAAATTTTTTTTGACTCTTTTACTTTTGGTGTAATTTTGGCGTAGGTGACAGTAACGAGTCTATTTAAAGGTAAAAAGGTTATTAAAAAAAGATTTAACCCAGGAGGTTTATGTGTAACAGTTAAAGTACATGGACAGTAAGGTCAAGATAATAATATTACAGGGGATCTTGTCCAATTTTTATACAAAGAATAGGTAGCTAATGTTTTTTGGGTTTTGGGTTCTTGATTACATTTTTGTATGCGAAACATGGTGAAAATAAAGATTTGCTAGCCTTAGTTTATATCCGTAGAACCTTAGCAGAAATGAATCCCAACATAATCATGGTTATAAATGAACAACAACTAGATTGAGCCAATTTTTTTTGCTTGGAGTTTCATGTATTATCAAAATTGCTGATCTTTCTACTTGAATGTAAAGGTGGGCTAACTTATTCTAAGCCGTAGATTTGTCTGAATTAGATTGATTTGATCAAAGCCGTAGATAATTAGTCTAAGTAGACTACAGAGAGGGGTGTTTTTATTTTTATTTTTGTATTGTTGATGATGACTTGTTTTTATCTTACTTAAGAGTCAATTTTGCGTATTTTGATCAAAGTTCCTCATCTGAATGAAACATTCATTGCTCATGTCTAGAAGTAGTACTGTACAGATGTTTTCTAGTTCTCAGGATGAAAGGTTTCACCATAATTTCAAGTAATGCCCAGGCTTATAGCGTAATGATTGTGGCACTAAGGATGTCAGATGGATGGATACTTTATATTACTTGATGGAATTCTTTGATAATACTACTACCTAGCTGTATAAAAATTCTATTTATATTACTTTATGCTAAATTATTAGCAGCAGGATAAAGCTGCATTCAATTTGAGTGGCTCATAGATCACTGCATCTGTTAAGATGAACAAAATTTTTTTGGAGGAAACACCACCATTTTAAGCTTCGATGTGATGAAAGCTGTTGCTGATATTAGATGAAATAATGATGCTCCAGAGGCGAAGATAGGCTTTGCTCGGCAACGCCTGTGGCAAGAAAATATTTTTTCTTAACCGCCCGCCGAAGTCTCGACGAGCAAGGCGACTCAAAGTCCCCGAAGTCCCCGACCGCCTCGAAGTCCGGCGATCGGCGATCCGCGGATCCGACGTCCGCCCGAGTCCCGACCAAATCCTCGCCGGATCCGACGTAGATAGTCCCCTTGTGCTAAATTTTTGACTCTTTTACTTTTGGTGTAATTTTGGCGTAGGTGACAGTAACGAGTCTATTTAAAGGTAAAAGGTTATTAAAAAGATTTAACCCAGGAGGTTTATGTGTAACAGTTAAAGTACATGGACAGTAAGGTCAAGATAATAATATTACAGGGATCTTGTCCAATTTTTATACAAAGAATAGGTAGCTAATGTTTTTGGTTTTGGGTTCTTGATTACATTTTTGTATGCGAAACATGGTGAAAATAAAGATTTGCTAGCCTTAGTTTATATCCGTAGAACCTTAGCAGAAATGAATCCCAACATAATCATGGTTATAAATGAACAACAACTAGATTGAGCCAATTTTTTTGCTTGGAGTTTCATGTATTATCAAAATTGCTGATCTTTCTACTTGAATGTAAAGGTGGGCTAACTTATTCTAAGCCGTAGATTTGTCTGAATTAGATTGATTTGATCAAAGCCGTAGATAATTAGTCTAAGTAGACTACAGAGAGGGGTGTTTTTATTTTTATTTTTTGTATTGTTGATGATGACTTGTTTTTATCTTACTTAAAAGTCGATTTTGATAAATATGAAAAATATTTGGGGAAACTTGTTTTAGATGAGCAGATAAAAACTTTTGTAGTGGTTTGCATTTTAGTTTTTATTCAGATTCGTCAGACTTTAACTTTTATGGTAACAAAAGTCTTGTGCTAATGATTTTCCTTCAGAGGTTAGTATAATAATGAGATAGCTTTGAGTACCCAGTTACTTGTTGCACTCTACTCAAATATGCAACTACACTTATTTAACTTGGTGTGGAAATCAATATGTTCTGAAAGTGATACTATTTGAAAGACTTGCATCCATGCAAACGTAAATGCTATCAAACAAGGTATTGAAATATATTAGTCCCTAAATGTGTCAACAATAAATAAGTAAATGTAGTGATATGTAAAGTGTGCTTTCTTGCTCATATACATTTACTAAATTTACAAATAGAATAGGACAACAAGCTTAATAAAATGTGCTCTTATATATTCTTTATCGTAATATTTTTGCTCTACTTGTTCATTTTAAATAATTACAAATATTTTTCTAATATCAATCCCTTAAAACCTTTAATATTATGAAATTAGCCTACCAAATCATGAGCTTTCATCAACACTGCTATTAGTTTTCCCAATTCACATTTTATATATATATATATATATATATATATATATATATATATATATATATATATATATATATATATATATATATATATAAAGAGTGCTATAGGTGTTAGTTTATACATGCTAGTCTTAGAAAAATAGTTATGCTTGAAAGAGGCTAATCCTATAAAATAATTTTGACATGCTATTTATATTTTTGATTCATATACATTATTAGTAAATTTGAGTCATATACCTTATTAATATGTCGATGTTTTGTTTACCTTCATTGGATGCAAGTTATGGACAAAAATAGAGGTTGGATGTATAATACTTCGTAAGTACTGAATATATTAAAAAGTGAATGACTTTCTTGATAGAGCATTTGCAATAGCAGCTCAAGGGAATGAAATATGCTGCCCTTGTCATGTTTGCTATAATTGTCTTTGGTATTAGTGAAATACAGTCTACAAGCACTTGATTGTTAAGGGATTTATAGAGAACTATTACAAATGGGTTTTCCATGGTGAGGGGCTACTATCAAGATCGAACATCCATAGCGAGAGTGATGATGACAATGCAGATACTCATGATCATGTATACGGACTGCTACATGATATTTATAGAGGCACGACAAAAGAGTTCATAGATAATGAAGAAGCCGGGATAAAGGAAGGCACAGAGGAATTGACCGAGGATGATACAAAATTTTACATGTTACTCGAAGGTCAACAAGAGTTATTCCCCGGATGTAAAACTTTCTCAAATCTATCCTTTATAATTCGGTTATATCTCCATAAGTGCATACATGGATTAAGCAACAAGGCATTTGATGATTCATTGACCTTATGGAGGGAGGCAATTCCAGACATAAAGCTACCAAAGTCTTTTATTAAAGCCAAAAGAATTGTCAAGGATTTGGGTCTTAATTATAAAAAAACACATGCTTTCCCTAATGATTGCATGGTATTCTATGGAAATATAAATGCGAAGCTAAATGAGTCTAGCAGCTGTGGCGCTTCTCGGTGGAAGCCGAAGAAGGATGATGTAGCAAGTGATTGCAATCCACCACCCAAAAATTTTAAGGTATTTTCCTTTAAAACCTAGAGTTCAAAGGCTATTCATGTGTTCTCAAACTGCTAAATGCATGAGTTAGCATTCCGGGGAGCACAACCATGAAGGAAATCTCAGGCACCCGGCTGATGGCAAAGCTTTGAAAGACTTTGATTGAAAGCATGCAAATTTCGCATTAGATCCTCATAATGTGAGATTAGGGCTGGCTAGTGATGGATTTAATCCCTTTCGGACGATGAGTATTTCTCATAGTACATGGCCAGTTATCTTAATCAACTATAATTTGCCGCCATGGATGTGTTTGAAACCAGAACATTTCATGTTGTGTCTACTTATTCCAGGCCCTTAATCTCCTGGGAACAACATCGACATATACTTGTAACCGTTGGTTGATGAACTGAAAGAGTTATGGGAAGTTAGGGTGCTTACATGTGATGCTTCTATCAAACAATAATTTCAGATGCATGTGGCTTTGCTTTGGATAGTTAGTGATTTTCCAAGATATGCGATGTTATTAGGATGGAGTACTAAAAGCAAGTTAGCTTGCCCTTGTTGCAATTATAGTGCATGCTCCTAGAATTTGAAATATAGCAAGAAGATGTGTTACATGGGCCACCGCAGATTTTTAAAGATGACCACCCATGGCGACTTAATAAAAGATTATTTAATGGTGATGTTGAACTAGGATAAAAACTAACACAATTGTCTGGGACTGAAATTATACAAGAATTATCTGGTTTTCTCAATGACTTTGGAAAGAAGCAGAAGAAAAGATTAGATAAGGATTGTCTGTGGAAAAAAAGTCTTTATTTTTTTATTTGCCCTATTTGCAGCATAATATATTTTGGCACTTGCTGGATTTAATCCATATAGAGAAGAATGTGTGTGACAATAATATTGGCACATTGCTAGATATTCCGGGAAAAGAGAAGGATCATGTTAAAGCTCGTTTTAACTTGCAGCATATAGGCATTGATGAGTTACATTTGTATATACATTTTCACGCATATTTACTCTCATTTTCATACTAGATTTAGCATTTTAAGTTCATAATTACTTCATATTAGGTGTATTTCTATTTCTAGTTCATGTTTACTGCATTTAGTTTGTTTGCATTTTTAGATAATGTATTTTGATGAGATTCAATGTGGCACATGACGAGGATATAAAGATGGAGGAGCTAGCATGAGATTGGAGCGTAAAAAGAAGGGAAACAAGCTTGGTTCGTTGAAGCTGACAGTTTTGATATCTTATTAGTATTTTAAGTATAACTTTCACATATGGTTTGATTTTGAGCTGATTCAAGTTGGCACAGAAAGCTAAGAGATAGAGCTACAACTTTCATGTTTTACGTTTTTCCGAATTCTAAGAGGAAGGCATAGAAAATAGAGTTTGAAGTTATAAGACAGACTGTTACACGGCCACGTCACTCTTTTGTGTGCCCGAGCGAAGTTGGACGACCTATATTCCTTATGGGCCGACCCGTATTGTTCAGTTATCCATTTTTTGACTTTCTAACAAGAGAAAAGGATCCTTTTAAGGTTTTTGGAAGGAGGATTCAGCCGTCACACCGGGAAGAGATTGAAGAAGACGATTAGGAATTTTTTTCATTCAAGGATTGGATTCAAGCAACTTTCAAATGAAGATTATAATTGAGACTAAGAGTTTCTTTGCTCTCTTTCTTTTAATCTCTGCACATGATGAGTTTTATGATTATTATTATTTCTATGGCTTGTTATTCAAATATGAGTGAGTAATCTCTTTATTCTAGGGTCGGGTGAAGCCCAACGACATGATTGTCAAATAATATTTTGATCTTTTCTTGAATTTATGAATGTCAATGACTCTTGTTTCTTTCTAGTATGATTTATGCTTGTAAATTTATTGGCCACTTATTTACATGATTTAGATATTAGGCAAAGAACCGAGAGGTGAAGTTATAATATCAGAACTCTAGAATAGAACTTGAAATTCTAAATCACGAGAGTAGTTTTAGGTTTCTTGAGGAATTTTAAGAATTATCATCGTTTCTAATGGGTTCGAACAAATTCAATGATCATGAGAATAGGGATTGATTAGTTCTTGAATACGTTGTTATACTTCGAGAGAAGATAGCAATTAAATTAGGAGAATTCCCTACAAGAGTGGATATTCACATTTGAGAGAGGATCATTACTTAGACATGATAATCGTCGTTGTGGTGGATCATGATTCTAGAATTCTTCATCATTTGATTTCTTCCAAGGTTTATTCATTTTAGCTTATTTCATTATTTCATTCTAATTCATTCGTACATTGAGTTGCCTAGATAGTTAGTTTGTGAACAATTAGTAGTTAACAACAAGTCCTCGTGGGATCGACTCGTACTTGCCGGTGCTAGCTACAACTACGCCGTGCACTTGCGGTAAAATATTTATATTAAGTTTTTGGCGCCTTTGCCAGGGACTAAAATTGTTAATATTGATTGAATTCACAAGCTGGTTAGATTAGGCCTTTTGTTTCTTTGTTTTGTTACTTTCAAACGTTACTAAATATCTCTTGTTTGTTACTATTTTACAGTTGAACTCTCTTTTGTATGAGAAGGCGCAAGAGTTCGAGTGATCTTGTTGAACTAGACCCTGAAATCGAGCGTACTTTTCATATAAGAAGGAGAAGACAAAGGAAACCAAGAGAAAAACAAGTCAACATGGGTGACAAAAGTAGAACCTTGAAGGATTATGCTGCACCTAAAACAAGGGGCCTCACATCGGCAATTGCAAGGCCTAACATCGATGCCAACAACTTTGAGTTGAAGCCCTCTCTTCTCGCCATGGTGCAACAAAATCAATTTGGAGGCTTGCCCAGCGAGGACCCTAATCTTCACATCTCATTGTTCTTGGAGTATTGTGACACATTGTAACTTAATGGAGTCTCACCCGACGCCATAAAGTTAAGGTTGTTACCTTTCTCATTGAGGGACAAAGCGAGAGCTTGGCTCCACAGCCTTACAGCTGGATCCATCACCACTTGGGACCAACTTTCTACTGCTTTCCTAGCGAAGTTCTTCCATCCAAGCAAAATAGCAGAACTTCGAAGTCAAATCTCGACATTTGCTCAAAGAGAAGGTGAATCTTTGTATGAAGCGTGGGAGAGATTCAAGGAGCTCTTGAGATTGTGCCCTCATCATGGTTTTGAAACGTGGTTTCTTGTCCACGCCTTCTACAAAGGAATGACATACAACACCAAAATTTCGGTGGACGCTGTTGCCGGTGGTGCTTTGATGAATAAGGGTGTGAATGAGGGATACAGTTTGATCAAAGGTATGGCTCAAAACCATAACCAATGGTCTAGTGATAGAGCAACACATAAGAAGACTCCAGGTAAGTATGATGTTGATGCAATTAGTCTTCTTTCAGCTAAAGTTGATGCTTTATCTCAGAAATTCGATCAAGTGCATGTGAATTCTGTGGGTACGCCTAATGTTCCTTGTGAAATTTGTGGTGATCTTGGACATCTAGCTGCTGATTGTCAATTAATAAATATTTCATCTGTTGAGCATGCTAATTTTGCTAATAATTTTAACCAGAAAAATGATCCATTTTCTAATACATATAATCTCGGTTGGAAAAACCACTCCAATTTTTCATACCGGAACAATTCAAACCCATTGCCTGCAAGTAACACTAGACCCCCCCGGTTTTCAAACTCGACCGTTTAACCCTCCTCCTCAAAAGTCCAACCTTGAGAGTTTGTTAGAGAATTTTGTGGTGACCCAAACTAAACTAAATGTGGAGTTCAAGCAACAAAATCAAGTGACGAGTGAAGCAATTAGCAAGTAACTTCTAAGGTTGATTCTTTGGCAACCCACAACAAGATATTAGAAAACCAAATTGCCCAACAAGCTAGTTCATCCACTAGACCCCTTGGTAAGCTTCCAGGGCAACCCGAAAACTCGAGATAGCATTGTAAGGCAGCGACTTTGAGGAGCGGTAGGGAATTGGAGGAACTAAAAGTGAGAGAGGTTGAGAGTGAGAAGCCCGAGGGAGATGAGGTTGCAAGTGGGAATGTTGAGACCAATGCGGAGGAGAATAAAGAGAGAGAGCCCGAGTATGTTGCCCCGCCACCTTACAAACCACCCTTGCCTTACCCTCAAAGGTTTGCCAAAGCCAAGCTTGACAAGCAATTTGGAAAGTTTTTAGAGGTTCTTAAAAAGCTCTACATTGATGTTCCATTCACTGAAGCCTTGTCTCAAATACCCACATATGCTAAGTTCTTGAAAGACATTTTGTCAAATAAGAGAAAGCTAGAGGACTATGAGACCGTGGCTCTCACCGAAGAGTGTAGTGCTATCATTCAAAATAAAATACCTCCTAAACTCAAGGATCCGGGTAGTTTTTCTATTTCATGTATGATTGGTAACAAGAGTTTTGGCCGTGCCTTATGTGATTTAGGGGCAAGTGTTAGTCTCATGCCCCACTCTATTTGTAAGAGGCTCGAGATGGATGAACTTAAACCCACTACTGTCACTCTTCAATTGGCGGACCGCTCTGTCAAATATCCGATAGGTATTTTGGAAGATGTGCCAATCAAGGTTGGTAAGTTCTTTGTTCCTACGGACTTTGTTGTGCTCAATATGGAAGAGGACACTCATATGCCCATCATTCTTGGAAGGCCTTTCCTTGCTACAGCAGGTGCTCACATAGAGGTGAAACACGGAAAGCTTTCTTTGAGTGTTGGGGATGAGATTATTGAATTTAATTTTTTGAATGCTATTAAACGTCCTCTTACTGAAAATTCTTGTTGCAGGATTGATGTCATTGATGAGTGCATGGAGGAAATACTTGCTAAGCATCATCCTGACGATGCTCTTGAGGATTGTTTGGTGAATGATGGTCCGCCAAAGGTTGAGAATGTTGAGGTCGCTGCCTTTGCTCAAGCGATGGAGGCAAATCTATCTCTTCCGCCTCGCAAGGTGAGTGTTGAGAAGTTAGAGGTTGAGCCTAAATCCTCCTCTCTTGAGGATAAAAAAGCTCCAGAAGATGAGCTCAAACCTCTTCCTTCCAACCTCAGGTATGAATTTCTTGGCCCTAATTCTACATATCATGTGATTGTGAATGCGAATTTAAGTGAAGTTTAAACTGAAAAATTGATTAGAATCCTTAGATCATACCGCAAGGTCATAGGATACACTATTGATGATATTAAGGGAATTAATCCATCTACTTGCCTGCATCGTATTCTTTTAGAGGATGATTATAAGCCCTCTATTGAGCACCAAAGAAGATTGAATCCCAACATGAAAGAGGTTGTTAAGAAAGAGGTGCTCAAACTACTTGATGCCGGGATAATCTATTCTATCTCTGATAGTGAGTGGGTTAGCCCAGTGCAAGTAGTTCCAAAGAAAGGGGGCATGACTATGGTAAAAAATGAGAATAATGAATTAATCCCCACTAGAACTGTCACGGGTTGGAGAATGTGCATTGACTATAGAAAATTGAACAAGGCAACCCGAAAGGACCATTTTCCTCTCCCCTTCGTTGATCAATGCTTGAGTGGTTAGCTAAGCATTCATATTTTTATTACTTGGATGGATATTTGGGTTTCTTTCAAATTCCTATTCACCCTAGTGATCAAGAAAAGACCACATTTACATGTCCTTATGGTACTTTTGCCTATAGGAGAATGCCTTTTGGTCTATGCAATGCTCCTGCTAGCTTTCAACGAGCCATGATGGCTATTTTCTCTGATTTCAGTGAAAATATAATGGAAGTGTTCATGGATGACTTCTCTTTACATGGAACTACTTTTGATGATTGTTTGACCAATTTGTCTAAAGTGTTGTAGCGATGTGAAGAGGTTAACCTTGACTTGAATTGGGAGAAATGACATTTTATTGTGAAGGAAGGTATTGTTCTTGGGCACTTGGCGTCTGAAAGAGGAATTGAGGTTAATCATGTGAAGGTTGAAGTGATTGAGAAGATGCCACCACCCACTTCTGTGAAGGGCGTGAGAAGTGTCTTGGGTCACGCCGGTTTCTATCGGCGCTTCATTAAAGATTTTTCTAAGATTGCTAAACCTTTGACTAACTTGCTCCTTAAAGATGTTCCTTTTAACTTCAACGAAGCTAACCTTGATGCTTTTAACAGGTTAAAGGAGGCATTGATTATAGCACATATCATGCAGCCACCGGACTGGAATCTCCCTTTTGAGATCATGTGCAATGCTAGTGATTACGCGGTTGGAGCTGTTTTAGGGCAAAGGAAGGATAAGAAAGTTCATGCAATCTATTATGTGAGCCGAACTCTTGATGAAGCCCAAGTGAATTATGCTACCACGGAGAAGGAGTTGCTTGCGGTAGTATTCGCTATTGATAAGTTCCGGCCTTATTTGGTGGGTTCGAAAATCATTGTCTATACGGATCACGCCGCCATTAAGTATCTCTTGAGTAAAAAGGATGCAAAGCCCCGATTGATTCGATGGATCCTTTTACTTCAAGAGTTTGATCTTGAAATTCGTGATAAGAAGGGTACAGAGAATTTGGTTGCTGATCATCTTTCTAGGTTGAGGCAAGATATGGACGAGAATGACAATGACGAGTTGCCTATTGATGACTCTTTTCCCGATGACCAATTGTTCGCTGTCTCTACTATGAAAGATCCATGGTTCGCGGATTTCGTGAATTATCTTGCATGTGGAGTTCTGCCACCTGATTTGAGCTATCAACAAAAGAAGAAATTCTTTTCGGATATCAAACATTATTATTGGGAGGATCCATTGCTCTACAAACGATGTGTTGACGGAGTTTTCCGTCGATGTATTCCCGAAGATGAGGTTGCAAGCATCATTTCTCATTGCCATGATTCACTTTATGGAGGCCATGCTAGCACCTCAAAGACCGCCGCAAAGATCCTTCAATCAGGCTTTTATTGGCCCACTCTTTTCATGGATGTTCAGAAGTACGTGAGTTCTTGTGATCGGTGTCAAAGAACGGGCAATATTTCTCGACGAAATGAAATGCCTCTTAATAACATCTTGAAAGTTGAAATCTTTGATGTTTGGGGGGATTGACTTTATAGGCCTGTTGCCGTCATCTTATGGGAATAAGTACATCCTTGTTGCGGTGGACTATGTGTCTACATGGGTCGAAGCTATAGCATCCCCTACAAATGATGCTAAGGTAGTTAAAAAGCTCTTCAAGAAGATCATCTTTCCACGGTTTGGTATGCCACGTGCTGTGATTAGTGATGGTGGTTCTCATTTCATGGAACGTCAATTTGAGGCTCTTTTAAAGAAATATGGTGTGACTCATAAAGTTGCATTGGCTTACCACCCTCAAACAAGTGGTCAAGTTGAGGTGATGAATCGTGAGATTAAGAGCATTCTCGAAAAGATGGTGAATAGGTCGATGAAAGATTGGAGTGATAAGCTCGATGATGCACTATGGGCCTACCGTACCGCATTCAAAACTCCCATTGGAATGTCGCCGTATAAGCTTGTGTATGGGAAGTCTTGTCATCTGCCCGTTGAATTGGAGCACAAAGCATACTGGGCCGTCAAAACACTCAGTTTTGACATGAAAACCGCCGGAGAAAAGCGTTTGCTTGACCTTAATAAGCTTGATGAGTTGAGGTTAGATGCTCATGAGAACATGAAAATTTATAAGGAGCGGACCAAGCTTTGGCATGACAAGCAAATACTTCGAATGGAGTTCAATGAAGGAGATTGGGTGCTTCTTTTCAACTCTCATTTAAGGCTCTTTCCAGGCAAGCTCAAATCACGATGGTCGGGACCGTTCCAAGTTCGAAAGGTGCCTCCATATGGCGCTATCGAGGTGTGGAGTGAAAGGACCGGCGAATTCAAGGTCAATGGTCAGCGCTTGAAGCCTTATTAGGCGAGAGAGCCTATTGAGAAAGGACTTGCTCTTGTCCTTTCCGATCCTTCTACTTGAGTAATTTGAAGGGGTCGAGCTCATGACCTTAAATGAGCGCTTCTTGGGAGGCAACCCAAGCTTCGTTTTTTTTGCATTTCAATTAATTTAAAAAAAAGGCTTTGGCTAGTTTTTCATTCTTCTTAAATTCTTGATCTTGACTTAGGTTTTGGTTCAATATTTTGCAGGAACTTTAGATTTTTGTTCAATGTGCTCAGTTGAGTTGAAAACTACACACCCCTGAGAAATTAAGTCTCTGCTTAGTTTGCGTGCCCACGCACACAATTGGCAAAGTTTCTGCTCATTTCCCGTGCCCACTCAAAAAATAGCGTACCCATGCACACAATTGGCAAAGTTTCGCCATTTCCGTGCCCACTCAAAAATAAGCGTACCCATGCACACAATTGGCAAAGTCCCTTCCATTCCATTCCTTCCTTCCTTCCTTCCTTCCTTCCTTCCTTCCTTCCTTCCTTCCTTCCTTCCTTCCTTCCTTCCTTCCTTCCTTCCTTCCTTCCTTCCTTCCTTCCTTCCTTCCTTCCTTCCATCCATCCATCCACCCCCTCCACTCCATTTCCACCCTAATCCTGTTCCTTCCTTCTTTCCACCATCAAATCCGGCCCTCCCACCATCCACCGTTCCGGCTCCTTTCATCAGCAACCGCCGCCCCTCCCTTTCATCAGCAGCTGCCTCTGCCACCCCTCTCATCCCCTTCATCCTCCATCAACCTCAGCCCCTCCTTCACCCACCTTCAATTCCACCCTCTGACCCAACTCTCCACCCTCAACCGCTCCAGCCCCCTCTCCTCACCTGAATCGCCCTCCCTTTCAGCCGCTACACGCACCGCCCTCCCCTTTTCAAACTCCAGCACCCCCCTTTGTGAGCGCGTTTCTGTCATCACTCACCATGAAAAAAAGACCTAGCAAGGCGTCATCTCAACCCACTAAGAAAGCTCCGGTGAAACATGCTAAGAAATCGATGGAAAGTGTCACGGAACCCCTAGTTATCGACACCATGGGGATTGAATTTGTGAATACGGATCAACGAACTCGGTTCGAGAGATTGCACCATCGAACACTTCAGGCTACTAAGTTTGTTGACGAGGATACTTTGAAAATTTTGGGAATTTATGACGATGTTAAAAGGCTCTTTGAGAACTTGGTTTGGAATACGTTCTTACCTATTGAAGCCGACACTTATCAACACCTAACTCTTGAGTTTCTAAGCTCGTTGACAATTATTAGTGAAATAGGTGACAATGATGGTGTTCCAAAATCATTTGTGAGTTTCAGGCTGATGAAAAAGGGCTTCAAGCTTTCATATGAACGCCTCAATCAAATATTTGGATGGCCTATTGGAGGCGATATTGGCCCTGACGATAAGCTTCCCGAGAATTACATTAGAAAAGAAAAGGAGTTCTAGAAAAAGCACACGGGTGAATACACTTACAGTCTGTGTGGGAACTTGATATTAAGCCTCATTTCTCTTGGGTGTTCAAGAGAATTCTCAAGCTGAGACATGATGCTTTGATGTGTGTATCTTTTAGTGAGGGGGTGCTTTGAAGTGGCTTGGATCTAAGCCAGAATTTAGCTCCTCTTCTACTTACCATATTCTGCTGGGTGAAATTGAAAAGAAGCAGTGGGCTCATATTGTGTGGAATAGATTGTCTATTCCGAAACGTACTTTTACCACTTTGTTGGCTTGTCTTGATAGATTGCCTATAAAAGCTAGGTTTTAGCATATTGGGGTACTTGAGGATAACTCTTGTGCTCTATGTGGAGTGATGATTGAGAATAGAGATCATCTGTTTTTTCAATGCAGTTTCAGTTTGCAGATTTGGGAGTTGGCAATGGCTTTTGTGCAGGAATCTAACCCTCCTTGTAGGTGGCTTGACATCATACCTTGGATGCTAGCTTGGAAAGGGAGTGTGAGCATCAGGAGGATAAAAAGAGCTGCTGCTGCTGCGTGCATATATCACATTTGGAGGGCTAGGAATATGTGGATCTTTTAGAGGAAGAAACTGCTCGTGGAAGAGATTGTCCAGCACATTTCATTTGAAGTGAAGATATTATGTGCAAAGGTAGTGAAGATGAAAGACAATGCAGCTAATAGAGCATGGTGAAAGGTAATGTTGATATTCCCTGAGTTTGTGTCAAAACACTAACAGCAAAATGCAGTGTAGAAAAGAGATTAAAAAGAATAGTGGTGTATGAATCCACTTTGTACTTCAGGTTGAATTGTATAGCTATGAGTATAGGACTATTTGATTTTGTTTTTCTCACTTGTCTGAGAAGTTCATTTCAGAGTCCTGAGGAAAACTTGATGTTCATTTCAGTGAGGTCTTTTTGAGTGATTTGTTTGATCCTTGACTTGTAAGGAATCAAACTGTAAGGTGTACAGTTTGTTTGAACTTCGGTGAAGATTGGTAATAAGAATATTTACTTACTTACCAAAAAAAATATGAACTAAATTTCTAAATGGATAGGAGACTCAAGTGAAAAATATTACAAGTAAAGAAAATCTAGATTTGCTATTCTATGAGCAGAAGAACAAATCAAACTACATAAAGGATAGAGATAGAAAAATGGTTTTAAATCCCCACTTTATATGTAAGAGGAAATTTTCAAAATAAACCCAAAAACATATTTAATCCCAAAAATCGACCCACTATTATTTTATTTACCAAAATCGACCCACTTTCTCGCCACGTCAGCCTCGTGGTGAGAAAGTGGGTCGTTTAAAAAAAACGGGATCCTAATTAGTTGGAATTGCCAACCCCGACTAATTAGGAACTCCCCACAGCCCCCTCTTCTGGTTAGAGGGGTAATGATCCCACAAAATGGTGGGGTTCAAGAACCCCACCATTTGGACCAACGTGCACAACATGCACAAAATGGTCGGGGTTCCCAACCCTGACCATTTGGACCAACGTGCACAACATGCACAAAATGGTCGGGGTTGGGAACCCCGACCATTTGGCAGATACCCCCCAGCCCACATTTGCTGGAAAAGCCCTCCTGCTAACACATATCAATCCACAAGTTTAACACCAACTCTCTTGATACACATTTATCAATCCATAATCAATCTCAAACATAAATAAACACATATCAAGTTTAGCAAAACATTAACATCGTATGAAGTTTATACAAAATGGAGTTTATCGAAACATAAACATAAAGATCGTATGTAGGATTTCAAACATTAACATCATAGCGTTTCAAACATAAATATCGTATGAAGATTATCGAAATTTAACAAATATTTAGAACCCCCTCTCCTCTCCCTCTCCCTCTCCCTCTCCCTCTTCTTCCTCTCCCCCTTCCCCGTCCACCTTCAACTTGAGCTCGAATGATCTCAATGTCGGTTGTGTGTGAACTTGTGAGCGCATGACATCCTCGTCGACTTGAACTTGCTGTGAACATCCGGCTTGAGCTTGCTGTGAGCCTCCAGCTTGAGCTTGCTGTGAGCCTCCAGCTTCAGGATGTGCACGACTTGAGCCTGCTCTATCCCATCCTCGGACCCGTCGACGCTCGTAGCCTATGAGTCATTCCTCAGGTCCATCACGATTCGCACTACGCATCCTTCTAAGAGCGGACTGAATCTTTCCTATGATGCGTACCAACGCGTTCCTCGCCCCTCGCTCGGTAGTCGTTCTCAATGCATCATGCGCAATAGAAGCAACCTCATTGAGTTCTTGTACCTATAAGATAAAAAGCGAAAGAGGATTATTAGCAAGTGGATGATGATAAAATGATATTCACAAATTGATTATATATTTTGCCTATACACTTACCAACTCTCTCTCAACTGGACTGTTTGCGTCGGAAATTAGTTTCGTTGCTCTTAAACCCATTACAACTTCAATTTTGTTTACAATGAATTCAAAGAAAGAGAAAATGAGTCTTTTTATAAGACCTCTTTACAACAAGGACAATCTCCTAGAAACAAACACAGAGGATGTTTATCACCCGCTGCTTGCGTGGGATCTTTGCCTGTGCCGGGGACGCGTCGTCCTTGGACCACCTGAGCAACGCTTTAAATCGGCGATGTAGAAAGGTCAGAATCAATGTTTCAATGTTGAAACAAAGATTTAAGCAGACATCTTAGCAAGGTAAGATATCTACTCTTTCCAAGAATAAGACAAGGCTTAATCTCGAGGGATCTCCAAAGGAAGCTTCAAGAACACTCTTGATTTGATGAATAATTCTCTTTTTGTGTTTGAAGTTCACCAAAGGACTCCTCTCTGCTAAGATAGATCTTTCCCTCTCTATAAAATGACCTCCCCTTCAATAACACATGTTAAAGGGGTATTTATAGGCTTTAGGAAGCATAACTGCCGCAAAGAACGCAAACAGTTCATGTTCACTGTCCAGTAGTTACCGAGACAGTTACAACTGTCTCGGACAAAGGGATTTTTTCTCTAGTTGCCGAGACAGTTACAACTGTATCGGTCAAAGGGCCGTTGTAACCGCTGTCCCACCACTTTAAAACGTGTTAAATGGTCCATTTATCACGCTTAGTGGGCGTATTTCAAGGGTGTAACCGTCCACTAACATTAATGGATGTCCCCACGTGCATATAAAGTCAAATGGGACCCATAAATACAAACAAATCCCTCCTGTTGATAAGAAAACTCCTCGGTGTCTCGGCCATAGCCGAGACACTTTTTGTGTCTTGGCCAAAGGCTCTTTGGCCGCGACACTTTTGTGTCTCGGCCAAAGGCCGCAGTAGTTTTGACTGTCTTGATTGTTTTAGCCATAACTCCCTCGTCCGATCTCAGAATGAGGTGATTCAAGATGCGTTGGAAAGCTGATGAAGAGAGATATAACTTTTATCTTTTGCGTTTCTTCAGATTAAAATTATATCATGGCTAAAATCCGTGAGACATTTGGTGTCTCGACCATGGCCGAGACACTTTTTGTGTCTCGGCCACTGCTGAGACACTCTGGACCATTTTGGTGATAACTCTCTCGTCTGATCTTTGAATGAGGTGATTCAAAATGCGTTGGAAAGATGATGAAGAGAGCTACAATGTTTTCTTTTGATCTTCTTCATATTTGAACCACATCATGGCCAAAATGTGTGAAATATCTGAGGCACATCCTAGACACTTTTTGTGTCTCGACCATGGCCGCGGCAGTCTTGATTGTTTTGGCCATAACTCCCTCGTCCGATCTCAAATTGAGGTGATTCAAGATATGTTGGAAAGCTGGAGAAGCTATCTACAATATCCCATTAGCGAGACACACATGGCATGAGGAAAATATACATGGTGCTATGTTCTTTATGGGCATTCTGTAGCTCCCCAGCAGAGTCGTTTCTTCGTTGTTTTGCCGTTCAATTGACCCGTATGCTTTGCCGATTCGTTTCATGTGCTTATTAGTTTACCTGCGGCATTAGACGATCCTACTTGACTCATATAATGGCGTTCATCATCTTTTCTCTGGTAGGAAGTACATTAGAGTTCCATAGATAATTTTTTATGTCTACAGATACCCCCTCCAAAGTTTTCAAACTCCGCTGTATTTTATCGAGGAGTCTGGAACACTTTGGATAAGATAAGTCTATACGCTAGCGTTGGACTTTGTTGAATGGACTCATGAATTGCTTCTTAATTTCTGGCTACGCGACGTCGCTGACCATCTTTTGAAATCAAGAGCTGGAGTTGTTGTATTTTGAAATTGATTGATATTGATGAGAGTTGACGTTAAACTGATTATCTTTGTCCGAAGGCTTGCGATTGAGTCACAGTTGAACTTCCAAGGGTAATTTCGGAATGAGAATCTGCCTGAGCATGCTTGAGCTTCTAGAGGCAATGTAATAGCACATTTGCACTGGCAATGAGCTACAAAGTGCATTAAAATCACGGTGGAAGAAAGTGCTTAACCCCGGCTGGAGGAGCGAACCCGCTGTCGCAAGTTATTGCTTGTACGATAGATATGGGATTTTTAGCAAACCCTCAGCCATCAACGGATTTGATGAGCCTTTACCAACTACCGTTTGAGTTGGGCTAGCATGTAGTTTGTCTAAGTCCATTCTACATGTTACGTTGTGCTAAAAGAACGAACTCTCTTAGACTTTGTGCTACGATATTGAATACGTAGGCTTTGTCATCTTCACGGAAATTGACTACCCGGCAGCATGTGTTAGATGCAGACTTATCTCTGGTAAGGGATAGAGATAACATCTCTATGCATGAAGGCATAGTTTAGGTGTGATTAGGTAATGACATCTATGCTACGACATTGAATGCGTAGGCTTTTTCATCTTTACGGGAATTGACTACCCGGCAGCATGTGTTAGATGCAGACTTATCTCTGGTAAGGGACAGAGATAACATCCCTATGCATGAAGGCATAGTTTAGGTGTCATTAGGTAATGACATCTATGCTACGATATCGAATACGTAGGCTAGATCAACTATCACGGGAATGGACTACCCTCCAAAGATGTTAGATGCGCACTTATCTCTCGGGTAAGGGACAGATAACATCCCTATGCATGAAGGCATAGTTTAGGTGTCATTAGGTAATGACATCTATGCTACGATATCGAATACGTAGGCTAGATCAACTATCACGGGAATGGACTACCCTCCAGCATGTGTTAGATGCAGACTTATCTCTGGGTAAGGGACAGAGATAACATCCCTATGCATGAAGGCATAGTTTAGGTGTGATTAGGTAATGACATCTATGCTACGACATTGAATGCGTAGGCTTTTTCATCTTTACGGGAATTGACTACCCGGCAGCATGTGTTAGATGCAGACTTATCTCTAGTAAGGGACAGAGATAACATCCCTATGCATGAAGGCATAGTTTAGGTGTCATTAGGTAATGACATCTATGCTACGATATCGAATACGTAGGCTAGATCAACTATCACGGGAATGGACTACCCTCCAGCATGTGTTAGATGCAGACTTATCTCTGGGTAAGGGACAGAGATAACATCCATATGCATGAAGGCATAGTTTAGGTGTCATTAGGTAATGACATCTATGCTACGATATCGAATACGTATGCTTGGTCAACTATCACGGGAATTGACTACCCGGTAGCATGTGTTAGATGCAGACTTATCTCTGGGTAAGGGACAGAGATAACATCCCTATGCATGAAGGTATAGTTTAGGTGTCATTAGGTAATGACATCTATACTACGATATCGAATACGTAGGCTCAGTCAACTATCACGGGAATTGACTACCCGGCAACATGTGTTAGATGCTGACTTATTCCTAATTTAAGGACAAGAATAATACCTACTATGCATAAATAGGCGTAGATTTAATAAATCATTAGGTCAGTAATGAGACTGGCTATGTATTGAATACATAGACTTTATTTACTATGATACTGAATACGTAGACTTGGTCAATTATCACGGAATTGACTACCGGTAGCATGTGTTAGATGCCGACTTATTCCTAATTTAAGGACGTGAATAACACCTACTACATAAATAGGCGTAGATTTAACAAATTATTAGGTCAAGAATGAGACCGCTATGTATTGAATACATAGACTTTATTTGCTACGATATCGAATAATGATGCTTGGTCAACTATCACGAATGGACTACCCTCCGGCATGTGTTAGATGCGACTTATTCCTAATTTAAGGACAGAATAACACCTACTATGCATAAATAGTAGATTTAACAAATCATTAGGTCGAATGAGACCGCTATGTATTAAATACATAGACTTTATTTGCTACGATATCAATAATGAGACTTGGTCAATTATCACGAATTGACTACCGGTAGCATGTGTTAGATGCTGACTTATTCCTGATTTATGGACAGGAATAACACCTACTACGCATAAATAGGCGTAGATTTAACAAATCATTAAGTCAGTAATGAGACTGGCTACTAGTGTAGACTTTTGAAGTTGTGTTTTCTCTTGGGGCAAAGACGGACCTGTTGTGTTGAAGAGGAAGAAGGTCTTTTCCCGCTTCAACTGAGAACTCGTAGTTCACGTGAACTTAGAGTTAAAAGATTCTGAATGCACGCGCATTGAAGAATCTGGAAGGAAAATCAGAGTGGGATCTCCACTCTAGGAATCAAATTTGAGTCGTACCACATGACATTGACTCTGAAGATACCTTTTAACTCATGTGAGTAAAAGGTGGAATTTAGATAACCCTAACTACATGAAGGTCTGATTACTCAATTTGCATGGTTTGGCCCTAACTATTCAAAGTTTTGACCAAGTGGGAGTGAAAATTTAAAATGACCATAACTGTTTAAAGGTTTGGTCAAATGAAAAAATGAATAACAACCCTAACTGTTCAAAGGTTTGGTCGTACTGGACCCAATGGGAGTGAGAATTTAAAATAACGCTAACTATTCAAACGTTTGGTCGTACCGGACCCAGTGGGAGAAGCTTTGATTTCTAAAAAAAATATTGAAGGAAAGAACATATTTCACCTCACAATGGGAGTTTTAGTTTATTAAACTAAGTGGGAAGGAAATAGTTAATATGATAGTTCTTTTCTTTGTGGTCATGCCATCCTATTGAAGAGGATTGGTGAGAGATTTTAGTGGAGTTATCAGAGATAACTTTTTGTGGACCTACCCTCCTGTTGAATAGGATTGGTAGGGGATTTTGGAAGAGTTGGCAGAAGGTGAAGGAATGAAGGTATTTTCTTATCTTTCGCTTCACAGTGAGAACTCTGGTTATAGGTTATCCTGAATATACTAAGGACAGTATCTCTTCAGGAACTTTCTATTAATCGACATCGTCGTCTTGCTACCACCTTTGGTGAGCAAGCGGGATCTGCCTTGTACCCATGGGGTTGCTCTTGTAAGTGTTCGGGCCGTAGTACGATAGGCCCGAAGAGCTTTACCAAGTTCGTCATTTTGACATTATGATCCCGGCGTCAATTAGAGCCTGGATACTGTCTTTAAGGACAAAATAACTTTTAGTAGGATGATGGATCCTCCTGTGGTACGCACAGTATTTAGGGTCTGAAGTCTTGTCAGCTTCCTCCTGATTTGTAATAGGTAGCAACTTGATTTTGTTGCTGTCAAGGAGGTGCTTGAAAATGATCGGAACTTCTTCGTCCCTGAAAGAGTATGTCCCGTGGAATTCTGATTTAGAAGCTTTTTGTTGCTCTCGAGGTTGTTGGCGCGGTTGTAGTTGCGACGTTTGACTTACATCAACAGCAGTCACAGGTGCCTTTCCTCTATTGCGAGAGGCAAAATTTACTTCCGAGGGGTCAGCCGTCGTTTTGCCTCTTTCAGCTTTCTTCCTTCTGAGGAAACGTTTGGCTTGTTCTCCTCATATTTTCAGATCTTTTCATGTAGTTGGTGGGACAACCCCCATGACTTCCAACAGATCAATGGAGAGATTATTGTGGCACGTCTGCAATATGAACTCCTCGGTGATTGGATCTTTGCAATTTATGGCCTTTTTGCGAAAGCGTTTGACGAAATAGTCAATTGACTCTCCACTTCCTTGCTTTTCATCCAGAAGGGTTCCAATCAAGACTTCGGTGTCATCGTCGAAGAAGTTGTTGAGGAACAAGCTTTCCATGTCATTCCAGCAGTTGATGCTACCTGGCTTGAGACGTCGATACCAATCGAAAGCGGCTCCGCAAAGTGTGCCTACGAATGATCGAATCATCAAAGGCTCATTTCCGGAGATTATACCCAAGTGAGACTTGAAGTAAATTAAATGTTGGGTTGGCGAGCCTCTCCCGTCGAGTGGCGTGAAGTTGATCAGACTAAACTTCGGCGGGTACGGAATTGAATCCCACTCCTTTGGATATGGACACGGAATGCCAGTCTTCTTGACTTCATGAGCCGATATTAAGGCATTGACTTTACTTTCGAGCTCTTTCATCATTTTGTCTTCACCCTCATCCTTCTTTGGACGATAGTGGGAAAGTTCCACCGGACCACCCCCAGTACGGGCAACTGGGTGACCTCTAACTGTAATATTATTGTTGAGAGGTGCATTGGTCAAAATGACTTCGTCCTCTTCTGTATTTTGAGCGGGTGTGTGCGCAATGCGACGATTAAACTCTGCTCTTTAGCTGGACTCAAATTGTTGAGTTCTCTGAGCCTGAAGTTCTCTCATTTGATGCACGGTTAATTCCATCTCCATCTTCATTTCAGCTCTGATCTCTTCTCTTTGCTTAGCCAGGACTTCTTGAAGTATTTGGGCCAGGGATTCAGAAGTGATAGTGAGCACTTCTCTAGTTAACCCTATACTCGACATTGTGTCATTAGAGGCAACGGCAGAGCAAGTGTCAGATATTTCATTGTCTGAAGGTATTCCTTCATGCATTCTTAAATAGTCTTTGTGTCTACCAGCTCGCAACTGTAGCCGAGACATTCTTCGAAAAATTTCTTCATCAACCCTCCTGTCTGGGGTGAAATCGGGATCGAAATTAATTTTCTCCTTTTCCTTGCCAGTCATGTTGACGGTCACCTTTGGGAACTCATCATCTCGGATGGTAGATCTTCGCCTTTGGAAGTGTCTTAGTACAGAAAGTCTCTGGAATATAGAAACTCTCTGTGAGACTTGCTGAGAGCAGTGGCACTCTGAGAGTATTGCTTTGATAAGCCTCTCACACGTGCAAGGAGAACCTGTTGCTTCAATTGCCCTCTTTCGAGTTGAAGAAGTGTTCGCACCCCCAGTTTGATGGTCCAACTCATTGGCATGATGACCGGAGCACTCTATTGTTTGTTGGTGCGGTCTCTTATGGATTTTCCTTCCAACCCCAAGTATAACGCCGTCTCCATTCGAGAGACACGTCTTCTTTTGGGAATGTGGATTATACAGCTTCGAATGAGCCAAAATCATATGACGACCGTTGCTCATCACATTATGAGCCACACGTTTAGAACCTCCCCCATGCGGGAGTGGAGTCTTAACGAGCTCACGGACCCCCTGAGGAATACTCAGGTGAGATGCAATAGGATTTCGCCGAGAGGTGCAGGCTTCCTGGTTTCTTCGTTGCACAGTGCACGAACAAGTATATTGATGCGTCCCAACTTGTTTGGAGGCAGCGGACACTTTTAAACATCGATTGACTTGATAAGAGACTGTGAATGACCCCCAGTCTGAGGAACTCCTTGGGCGTTGACCACCGAACCCAAGCGTTCTTTCATCGGTGTTTTGCCTCGATTCACATACAAGGGACCAAGGCAATTAACCACCAGAATTTTGCATTCTGATGTATCAGGGTGAATCTCAGGCTTCAGCAGCGGTGTGGCGGAAGGTGAGGTGATCGGAGCTGGAACGGAGTTTGATATACGAGGTAAAATATCCGCAGAGTAATCTCTTTGGTCGAGGCAGTTGCAACTGTCTCGGTTGAAGCTTCTTTGGCCGAGACAGTTGCAACTATCTCGTTGAAGGTTTTGGTCGAGACAGCTTGGACCGCCTCGCCAAAGCAAAGGATTTGATTCGCCTTCGCCGTTGATTTCGCGGCGAAGTTCAATTTCCAAATCCAAACTTTGCAGCTCCTTGGCATTTCTTTGGCCAATTCCTTCTTTCTTAACTGTTGTGCTTTTTGGACGGCGGCACGTGTACTCGCATTATGTGCACGATGCTTTTGGACGCGCTCCTCTTTGGTTGAACGAGTACTCTTAACGAGAACCCATTCCTCGTTGGCAAAAGCATTGATGATTTGCTATTGAGGTGATTCAATCGTTTGATGAATCCTCCCAGCTTGCGAGTCCGAGTAATATCGCATTCCGTCCATCGGTTCCAAGGCCTTTGCAAGTTGACGGACCCTCCTTTGCCGCTGTCTCTGACGAGCCCTCTTTGTCAGAGTTGCTGTACTTTGAACAGGGTCTACGGCTTTGGGGAACGCCGGAATGATGTTGCAAAGGGAAGCCTTTACAACAATCGGGGGGAAGTCTTCACGTTGAGTCTTCCTTGGAGATAAGATCCTTCTGCACTTGGGGGAAGAGGATCTTGATGAAGACGAGGAAAGATATTCTTCAAACTTGGCTTGATTGAACACATAATCCAAGCCATCGACCATCACATCGTCTTGAGTATTGCTCGGCTGCGACACGACAGTCTCAAAGTTGAGACTGTTGGCTCCCACTGTGGTCACCAGTTTGTTTGCGTCGGAAATTGGTTTCGTTGCTTTTGAACCCATTACAACTTCAATTTTATTTACAATGAATTTAAAGAAAGAGAAAATGAGTCTTTTTATAAGACCTCTTTACAACAAGGACAATCTCCTAGAAACAAACGCAAAGGATGTTTATCACCCGCTACTTGCGTAGGATCTTTGCCTGTGCCGGGGACGCGTCGTCCGTGGACCACCTGAGCAACGCTTCAAATCGGTGATGTAGAAAGGTCAGAATCAATGTTTCAATGTTGAAACAAAGATTTAAGCAGACGTCTTAGCAAAGTAAGATATCTACTCTTCTCAAGAATAAGACAAGGCTTAATCTCGAGGGATCTCCAAAGGAAGCTTCAAGAACGCTCTTGATTTGATGAATAATTCTCTTTCTATGTTTGAAGTTCACCAAAGGACCCTCTCTGCTAAGATAGATCTTTCCCTCTCTATAAAATGACCCCCCCTTTAATAACACGTGTTAAAGGGGTATTTATAGGCTTTAGGAAGCATAACTGCCGCAAAGAACGCAAACAGTTCATGTTCACTGTCCAGTAGTTACCAAGACAGTTACAACTGTCTCGGACAAAGGGATTTTTTCTCTAGTTGCCGAGACAGTTATAACTATCTCGGCCAAAGGACCATTGTAACCACTGTCCTACCACTTTAAAACGTGTTAAATGGTTCATTTATCACGCTTAGTGGGCATATTTCAAGGGTGTAACCGTCCACTAACATTAATGGATGTCCCTACGTGCATATAAAGTCAAATGGGACCCATAAATGTAAACAAATCCCTCCTGTTGATAAGAAAACTCCTCGGTGTCTCGGCCATAGCCGAGACACTTTTTGTGTCTCGGCCAAAGGCTCTTTGGCCGCGACACTTTTTGTGTCTCGGCCAAAGGTCGCGGCAGTTTTGACTATCTTGATTGTTTTGGCCATAACTCCCTCGTCCGATCTCAGAATGAGGTGATTCAAGATGCGTTGGAAAGCTGATGAAGAGAGATATAACTTTTATCTTTTGAGTTTCTTCATTTTCAAATCACATTATGGCCAAAATTCATGAGACATTTGGTGTCTCGACCATGGCCGAGACACTTTTTGTGTCTCGGCCACTGCCGAGACACTTTGGACCATTTTGGTGATAACTCTCTCGTCCGATTCAAAAGTGTCTCGGCCACTGCCGAGACACTCTGGACCATTTTGGTAATAACTCTCTCGTCCGATCTTTGAATGAGGTGATTCAAAATGTGTTGGAAAGCTGATGAAGAGAGATACAACTTTTATGTTTTGATCTTCTTCATATTTGAATCACATCATGGCCAAAATGTGTGAAATATCTGAGGCATATCCGAGACACTTTTTGTGTCTCGACCATGGCCACGGCAGTCTTAATTGTTTTGGCCATAACTCCCTCGTCCGATCTCGGAATGAGGTAATTCAAGATACGTTGGAAAGCTGGAGAAGATATCTACAATGTCCCATTAGCGAGATATATGGCATGAGGAAAACACACATGGTGCTACATTCTTTATGGGCATTCTGCAGCTCCTCAGCAGAGTCATTTCTTCGTTGTTTTGCCGTTCAATTGACCCGTATGCTTCGCCGATTCGTTTCATGTGCTTATTAGTTTACTTGTGGCATTAGACGATCCTCCTTGAATCAGATAATGACGTTCATCGTCTTTTCTCTGGTATGAAGTAAATTAGAGTTCCATAGACAATTTTTTATGTCTACATGGACCTCTCGATATGTATGCCTTAGGTTCTTTGTTCTCCCGAAATATCCATCGGCGAGTAATCCCCCAATACCACCATAAGTACACGTCTAATTCTGGTGCGTCAGCCCTCTCCATCACTACAGCATCCTCCCTCAACTCCCAATTCTGAATGTAAACTTGATGAATTATCTCCCAATTTGCATGATGTGCTCCTTTTCGGGGGATTTCGCTCTATTCTTTGTACAGGATCTGGAATATATTGGTTTAAGCCAAATTGTCGGAGCACACGATCAGGCACGTGCATCTCGACAATCTCAAAACATATGATTAGTGCTCGAGCACGCCATATATCTTCACCTTCTCTGCAAATATCTGGTAGTGAAGCTAAATCATCTTCATAGGGCATCCACTTGACCTATAGAGAAAATTATGTAAATTTACATATCAGTAACAAATGATGTATTGATTGAATATATTTAGATATACAAAGGGTTTGCCAAGAATATACCTGCTTATCCTCCATTTGATCAAGCTCATTCCTGTAAAAGTTTTCGTGACCCTTTGGGGAGGTTTGCCAATATCTGGAAACATTCCCTCTATTTAATATACAAAGGGTTAGTATAGATTGAAATAAATGTATTAAATTGCATGTAATAATATCTATTACAAACTATTATACCTGCATCCTAATGGAATCTGGCCATCGAGAGCGCGGGTCTCCCTCAAATCTAGTGTTCCTAAATGTCATCGCTCGCATGACCATATTTGCAGCAAAGTGAGGCAACCTTTGAATTCTTTATTTTGCACGAGTGCCACTTTTGTCATCTCCCTATAAAGATAAGCTAACACTGCACTCCCTCACGATAACTCTCCACACTCCTCAAGATCCTCAAGAAGTGGCAACCATCGTACATGCACCGAATCCTTAGTGGAATCCGGAAATAGAACAGTGCCGATCATATGAAGTATATACGCATGGGCATAGCTCTTGGCGATCTCATCAGTCGCATCGATCGGTACATTCATATAATTATTTCTTCTCCACTCGAGCTTGATCTTACCACCCTTCATATTAGGAGCTTGACCAAGCAATCGTTCACACACTCCTATCCAATTGAAGTCATCGGTGCCCGTAACAGCATCTCCATCCACTTTGGGGCCAAGTAAAACCCCCAACATCCTGTAGAGTAATCGTCGACTCTCCTTGACGCATGTGAAATGTGTTTGTCTCGGGCCTCCAACGTTCAATCAATGCCGTCAAGAGAGGCCAATCGAGTCTCACCCATTTTATTTGTGAACATTCAAAAAAGCCGGCTTGACGGACATAATATTGGACCTGTGGATCCGTCAAATCCCAGCCCGAATGTGCACGAGTATGATCGACAATTGTAATACTCGGAGTCTGCATATATTAAACATTGTAAATATTCAGTAACAAGTCGGAACATTGGAAATGATTGAAAATAATAAAATTGTAATTTACCTCCCCAGAGTCTATCTTCACGGACCGGTGTCGATCTTGGTCATAAAGGACCTCGTATGTCAATGGACCAGCCTCCATATTGTAAATATCTGCACATATGTAGATAAAATGTGTTAGTATTATGATGTATGATAAATTAGAATTAGAAATAAATTTCAAAATTTATAGCTACGCACAAATGAAGTAGAATAAAATTATAAAGTAAATAAATTATACCCATTAATTGCTATCTATTTGGATTTGTAGGACAATGAGATCTATTATGGCCCGGTTGTCTGCAATATCCACACCTATTTTTCTTTGGAGCTCCTTCCTGTCCTTCATCCATCATACCTTTTATGTGTACTGATCGCGGACGTCCGGCTTGTCTCTTATATTCAGGAGGTAATACATGTGGCCCGTTATAGGGTGGCCAGTAACGACTATCTATAATGGGATGGAAACACTGCTATATGCATCTCTATAGAAGCTTGATTGATACCAATCAGAAGCGTATGTGTAATACGAAATGTTTGCAACCCCAAATTGCGTGGACATAACCGCTATAACATGTAAGCATGACAATTTTTGCAATTGTGGTATGTTACAAGTGCATGCACATTCTGTCCCTCGTAAATTGACGGTGTAATTATGACCGTGTTTGTCTGTAACCTGCCATTCATCTATTGTAAATCTAATAATCTTTGTTGATCTCACCTGCACGACACGAGACCCTACAATCTCTTTATTTTCTGGTGTCAATAACGTCCCCCACTTTGCTCCATCCTCTCGCCACTTGACAAAATAGTGATTGAGTCTATAAAATGTCCTCGCAACCAACGCTTGTATGGGCATTGCTCGAGCTGCCTTAAGTACCCCGTTAAAGCTTTCAGAACAATTAGTTGTCATCATGCAAAACCAATTCCCTCTATCTTTACTTAGTGCCCACCGGTCAACATATTTATTTCCCAAACTACTCTCAATCCAGTCATGTGCAGCTTGAGGTGTTGCCTTGATTTGATCCCGTATCCGATCATACACACATGGTTCGGGTGTACAACCCGCTTGCCAAAGAAGGTTTTGTAAATGTATCTGACCAAAGCTCTTTTTAAAATTAGCTCTAATGTGTCTTAAGCAATAGCGGTGATGGTGATGAGAGCCAAATCTCCTGTACAATGCTCTAGGAATACCTTACATCCTATTGGATATAAAAGTAATTTTCCTAGGAGGCAACACATTAAAAATATATAATTGAATGCAGGAAAAAAACCACTCCCAATTATCATTGTTCTCAACCTCCACAACTGCGAAGGCCAAAGGAAATAAGCCACCATCCGCATCTACTCCTGTAGCAACAAGCAGTACACCCTTATATTTACCATATAAGTGTGTGCCATCAATGCTAAGCACCGGCCGACAAAATTTAAATCCCTCAATCGATGGACCAAATGCCCAAAATACAGAGGTGAATTGATGAACTCCCGGATTGATCTCTTTGGTTATGAGTTTGTATTCAGATCCAGGATTGCTCCTTTTGATCGCATCAAGATACTGAGGAAGTGTCGCGTAAGACTTCTCCCAATCACCAAATATTTTTGTCATCGCAATTCTCCTTGCATTCCATGCTTTACTACATGATATTTCAATGAACTTCGTATCTAGCACTCTCTCAATTACATTACTGGGAGTTAGTTCAAGCTTCTTCTTTAATTTTGGCATAATCAACTGCACTACGTAAGAGGTAGATGCACCACCGTGAATCTGTGATCATGCTCTAATATCGGATTGCTACATGTGTGAACACCGTAGTATTCTGTGATCTTGAATTGCCCATTATGTTTCTTTCCGGCAAATGCATATAACTTCCAAGGACATGCGTAATCAGCTTCATTTCCCTCGGCCTGACCTTTCCTTTGTGTATTCATAAAACAGATTGCATCATAACTTGTGCGATTGCTTTTAACTTGCTTGAATTTGACAATCTTTTTAATTGAGTAATCACGAATAGCTTCAACCAATTGGTCGTTAGTCTCGAATAAATCTCCAACTCTGAAATGGACGTCTTCTCTTCTATGAGTTGAACTTTGGCCAATGCACATATCTTGTACTGTGGAAGAACGAATCCACTCATCGTCTTCAAACTCGTCAGGGGGTGGTTCTTCGTACTCAACATATTCATTATTAGCATAAGCCTCATCAGGCCAATCCAGATTCTCTTCAACATCTTCAGTCACAAATTGCATGCTATCAATTGGTGCACTATATTGCTCTTCACCTTCAGAGTCGTTGCTTCTTTCATCCTCTTCAATTGTTGCCCCTCTTAACGGCGTCATATTTTCATAAGGTACGTCATTGTTCATGACATTTGACGTTCCCCCGTGCACTTACATATTGAAATTGAGTCCGCTCCATTTCACTCGAAGAAGAAAGAAAACCATCTGACTCAACTCCCAAATCTAACATGCGTGAGAATTCTCCTGGAGGTTTGAATATTTGGCACGAACTATATGGTAACTTTTCAATAAACAATTCTATCATTGGTTGCGACTTGCTCAAATTAAACATAATACTCATATGATGATCGTTTGAGATCTCAACTGCGGACGTTCTATCAAAAGTTATGGGCCAATTGCATATTATTTTTATTCGGTACTCTCGTGGGTCAATTTCCGTAACTCGGTGTAATTCCTTAAGCAAGTCACAGTAACTATATGATTCCGAGATCATTGACGGCGTCGTTACCCCTCCAACGTACATTGGCATATTATTCATTCCATAATTAATTTTCCCACCATAAGAGCAAGCAATAAAAATCATATTGTTCAACCTATGCAAAAGAAGATTATATCATTTAAATGCAATAAATTTAAAAAAATTTATCAGGGCATTGAATAAGAGAGGAAAACCAAGATGCAAATAATCTCATATAATTTTCACCAAAAACCCTAAACCCCAAAGTGAAAACCCTAAACCAAGATGCAAATAATCTCATTCTATGCCCTAGAAGTTTCATTTCAATTACAACAATCAACACACAAAGCATTCAAACCACTACAAATAGAGTGATTGATAATAAATTTCAAACCCTAGAAATTGAATTTTGATAGAAAACCCTAGATTTTGTAATGTTAAAAGAGGGGAGAAGGAAGAGAAATTACTCTAGAGATCTTAAGGCAACTTTGACGACGAATTGCGGCCGGGAAATGGGGTTGGGCGATGTTAGTAGGCGGCTGAACGAGAGAGAGACACGAGTTGGGAGAAAAAACGAGACCGAAGTGGAGGAGAAAGGGTTTCGCTCGGTATTTATAGGGGGGCGGGACCTGTCATAAATAGTCGGTGTTGCCAACCCCGACTATTTCATGACTTAGCCGATTCTTGTGGTGGGGAGGCTTGGGGTGGAGGCTCTGCTAAATGGTTGGGGTTCCCCAACCCCGATCATTTTGTGGTTTGTGCGTTCCTAATTAGTCGACCCCGACTAATTAGGATCGCGTTTTTTTAACGACCCACTTTCTCGCCACGTCAGCCTCGTGGCGAGAAAGTGGGTCGATTTTGGTAAAGAAAATCAGAGTGGGTCGAATTTTGGGATTAAAATTGTTATTGGGTTTATTTTAAAAATTTCTTCTTATATGTAAATAGAAATTAATGATTTAATATAGCCTTACATCTAAAAAATGCCATTTATCTATCCCTAATTTTAATTTGAAATTTTAAAATAAAACTATCCACACACTTATTAAGTGAGGTATGTTTTCTCTTTTTCTTTTAACTTTGGAATATTAAAAAAGAGGGATATTCTAAAGGAGGGATTGGTGGTTAAGTCACCTAATTTTAATTTTAAATTTTGATATAAAAGTTATCCACGTCTTTATTTTATATTTCCTTTATAAGAAGAAAAAATTTTCTGACTCAAGTTATTTACTTTTGAAGAAGTAGCAACAGTTCAAAGAAAAGAAATTTCAATATAATTTAAAATTTTTAATGAAAGTAATTTTAATTTTCAGAAGAAAAACCATAATAAAAAAAGAAATTCATAAAGAACAAAAAATATAGAACAAAAATAAAAGAAACTCCATCAAATCAACCCACGCGAGCACAGGGCGTAACGCTTATATCTCATTAAACATTAAACAAAATTAAATACATTCTAAGATCCCATTGAACGAGTTCATTGCACTTCTCAGAGAAAACGAACCTGAGCTAGTTTCCGATTTCGGATCCTGAAACTGACCCGAACCCGACCCGAGAAAAAAAGACAATAAAAATCCCCAACAGTAAAAAAACCGCAGCAAACCTCCAATTTCCCACCTCTTTAATGGCGGATGCAAAGCCCTAACCCTAAAAAAGTAACGAAAAACCCCCAAAACCCTAACATCTCCCCGATGGAAGAAGATGATCCCTCCTCAGCCCTAGCCCACAAAGCCCAGCACCTTCAAACCCTAATCTCCCCTCTCTCTTCATCAACATCTAAGCTCTCGGGCAAGTCGAGGACCATACCGTCCAACAAAGATTTTCATTTCTATAACAGTTTTCGCGAATTCAAGCTCCCCAATAGAGAAATCTCAGCAAAGGTTCAATCTTCTCTTGATTCTCTATCCTCTTCTTCGAATCTATTCGGCGAGAAAAAGCAGCCGCCGTTACCCGACGATCTCGACGATTCCTACGACTGGCTGGTGAATCTCAACGATGAGTTTATCGAGAAGTTTAATATTTCTCTTGACGAATTTAAGCGGTGGAGGGAGAAGGAAGAGGGAAAGGTTGGTAACTTAGGGCTGGAAGAAGGTGGGTTTCAGTTGGTTAATAGAAATAAGAAGAAAAAGGGGAATTTGATGGATGAATTTGGGAAAGATGAGAGCTTGGGATCTTCGTCTGGGATTAAGGTTGGTTTGAAGGACAGGAAGGCAGTGGGCGGGAAATCAAAGGTGCCATTTCATATACCAACGATTAGGCGGCCGCAGGATGAGTTCAATATATTGGTGAACAATGTGAATAAGCCCTTTGAGCATGTTTGGTTGGAGAGAAGCGAGGACGGGAACCGGGTCATTCATCCATTGGTTTGTTTTCTTTCTTTATTTTGATGTTTATAGGAAGATCAAATCATGTGTAGTTTGGTGTTTGTTTATATTTTTGTCATTCTATCTGGTTAATGTGGCAAGTATAAATATGAATATTTCCTTTTAGAAGTTTATATTTATTGTTCTGATGTTCCAAAGCAATGCTTAAGTTAGCAGGAATATTATTCTTGTGACAATTTGATGAGTCTGCAATGGGACTTAAATTGGTTTCTTGCATATTGTCTCTATTCTATTGGCTTTCACTCTTAGTGATGCGTTTTTAATTGCTTGACTAGCTTCACAATCGTTTCTACTATTGATACTGTGAAACTATGGTTTGCTCCATTTAGTTCATCAGTTCAAGCAATATTTGATATCAGATTACGAGATTAAAGGTTTTAGAGGATTCTTTAACCGTGGGTTCTTGTGCTAAATAATATGTGCACATACTTTCATCTGTTCAAGTGTTCCCAGTTTTTTATGGGCTTAAACTTGTGCTGGTGTGTTTCAGTGTTGATCGATTGGAAGCATTAGAATAAAATATGGGTCTAGTCAGAAAATTGGAGTGAAGTGAAGAGAAACAAATGAATTTATGGAATATTGTAAAGCACAATCCATTATGCGTCCTCTAGGCCAATGCATTATCATATTATACGGCACGTAATAAAATTATGAGGTAACACACACAGAGAGAGGGAGAGGGGAGAGGCTTTGTCCACCAACATTTGTGACCATTGGATTTAGTTGATTGATGAGATCTAGATTGGATAATGTAGCATGAATTAATGGAGGAATACTTTTGAATATTCATCTCCGCGCAAAACAACATTAGAAAAGGAATCATCTTGTACATTTATTCCCTGCAGCAGAGGAAAAACGAGCAGGTGTGGAAACGAATTGGTCTTAGACTCGAGAGAAAGGGTTAATTTTGTCAAATTAATATTTCTGAACAATGCATAACATGGCTATTGTTAAAAGTTAATAGCTAGTTTTTAACCAGTTACTTTTCAACTTGTTAAAAATGTATAAATAGCTTACTGACCATATTAACACATACTTAGCATCCAACAAATTAGTACAAAATGTGCATCCAAATTGTGCTCGCATTCATAAATTCTAACCTATTTGCACAAACAATGAATTCATAAAGTATCACAAAATTGGAGATTTGTGCTCAAATTAGCACATGCGTAGCACCAAACAAATTAGCACATGTTGTATTAAAAATTTGCAATACATTCATCAAAGGAAGATATAAACGCAAAATTTATTAATACATTCATCAAATAGAGGGCACACATAAACACAAGATCCAAGTATAATTCTCTAGAACAAAATAACAATTGATCTAGACTTGGATAGGTTCATACAATCAAGTAAGTACACAAGTTCCTTCCCAGTGAATAAAAGCTAACTGCTGCCATTGCAAGGATCCCCAACAGTTATTGAAGTAAAAAAAGGGAAAGGGATACTCGCTCCGAGGGGGATGGAAACAACAAATGTACGGAGAGGTGGCACTTACAGGCTGCAACGAAGAGAGGAGAGATCGCGCTCGCTTGGAGGCGGTGTTCGCGGTGGCGAGGAGAAGGGATGACTGAGAGGCGGTGTTTGCGCCTTCACGGTGGCCGGGAGAGGGGATGACCGAGTGTCGAGAGTGGAAATGGAGATGGGTTCACACTTGTGGTGAATGAGAGGGAAAAGGCTGTGATAGTTTTTCTCCTCCTCTGCGATGCCCTAGAAAGAGGGGAGAAATACAAATTTATTTTCTGTTGTAAAGGATGAGAGATTTTCTTCTTTTATTTCATGTTTTGTGTTGAGCTGAATTTCCAAAAGTACCCCTCCCTCATTAATTCATGCCACATCATTCAATCTAGATCTCAGTAATCAACTAAATCCAATGGTCACAATTATTGATGCCTTGATGAACAAGAGCCTCTATCGCCTTAACTTTATAGGAGCTTTTCCCTCTCTCTCTCTCTCTCATATATATTATATTATATATATAGAGAGAAAAGAGTATACTTATTACTTGGTACCAAGGACAAACTTGGTCATTGGTAGTGAGGTGGCGGGTGGCCACATTTCAGCCCCTCATCTAAACGGTCCCCGCATGAAAATGATCTCTATTTTAAATGAGTGTATGGAAATAAGTCATCTCACTATCAAGAACCCAAGTTGGTCCTTACATGAAAATGATCTCTATTTTAAATGAGTGTATGGAAATGACCCATCTCACAATCAAGAACCTAAGTTGGTCCTTACCATGGTTACTCATTCCTTATATATATATATATATATATATATATATATATATATATATATATATATATATATATATATATATATATATATATATATATATATATATATATATATATATATATATAATATATATAGAAGGTGCTGACTCATTCTCATCCATACATTCAAAAGGGACCACTTTCACATGGGTTGGAGGGGACCATTTTCAAGTGGGGACCACTTAGATGAGTGGTTAAGATGTAGCCATCTCACTACCAAGGATCAAATTTGTCCTTGGTACCAAGGATATCCATTTTTCTCATGCACACACTACTACTACTATTGCAACTGTATAAAAAAACCAAGTGGTGACCAGGCAAAACTTGAAGGAATGGAGAACATCTCATCTTTCTAATGTAATTAAGAGGATAAAATGGTAATTTTACAGTAGATTTTTTCCTTTCCTTTCTTTTTTCTTTATTTGATTAAAGAGCATTCTAGACCACACACACCGTGCCATGGAATTGGGTGCATATAAATGAGTACCAATTTCATTTTTAAGATATAAAATGTATTAAAGAGAAAATAATAAGTTTCTTTTACAAATTAATAGATACATATAAAACCAACATAGCCAAGGACATCTCTAATTATGACATATATGATGTGTCTATCTCCACATGTTATATTATCTAAAGAAAATATTAGGAAAGGAGAAACTTGAAGTAATGAGTGGAAAAATCCTCCTCATCTTTACGATACAGTATGATGACATACTCGATGTAGCACTGGAATATGTTCTAGACTAAAAGAATCAAAATTTACAAAGATATATTCTATTATATAAAGGAAATATTAGGGAAAAAAGAAACTTAAGAGTAACGAGTGGAAAAATCTTCGTCTTTAAAATATAGTGTGAGAGACTTCATACTGGATGTTGTGTTTGAATACGTTCTACAATAAAAGAATACAAAAAGTACAAAGATAATATCATTAGGAGATGTAATACATTGATAAAGTCGCAACTTAAAAATTGAAACAAAGGAGATATTTGGTGAAAAATGAATTCTTCAGTTAACAAGATATACCGATTTCCGATTAAATTTACAAAATTTATCATGCACATATTACGTTCTTCTTCCTCTTGACTTGGTTCTCTAAGTTTTCTCTCATTTCATTCTATACAACAAATTTAACTCTTTAGCAGATTTAAGATGTATGAGAGGAGTACATGTATGAATTTTCTTTTCTTCTTTCACTTTCTTTTCCTTCTCCACTCCTGAATAATTTTTCCCCATATTTCAAAAGTCGCTTCATTATCACAAGACCTCTCTTCTCAACCCACGAGCCGTCAAAGATTAATGTAAACTTTCCCATATTCTACCATAATTTAAAGCTGTAATTCTTGTTTCATACACTAGGGAAAATCTAGAAAAAAAAGATTTTACAAATGCAAAAACCAAAGTTGCAAGTTTTAGAGTTGGTGTGACAAAGATTTTTCACATTTGATAAAGCTTTTGTTGAACTTCTTGTTGGACAAAAGAAATGAACCAGAGGCAATCAAGGAACTCCTTCAGGAAAAGGTGAATAGCATTGAAGATGAGAGTGAGAGGTTTAGAAGGAACCATGGAACTGTAATAGTATATCTTCAAGTTGAAATTGCTCAACCTAAGCATCAACTGAAGAAGTTGGAGGAGAAAAAGTGCAATATTAATTTATATTTGCTATGGTGGGGTTTAATGTTGAAGAGAGAGGAAAGGAGGTTTGCAAAAGTTTCGAAGGAAAAGAGAGAGGAGCTGTTAATGACGAGGGGTATTTGAGGTAAAATGTCAAACATGTGGCTTACATGTGAAAGGCCTAAGAAAGATCATTTTTGTTTGTTAAGAGGCTGTTTGGAAGAAATGTAAAATTTTTAATTTTTCCTTCAAAAATATTGTAATCAAGCAAATTATAACTGGATAATACTAACTAGACTACAAATCTCATGCTACTTTTAAACTACATGGAAATAAAGTATGAGATCTTTTCTATTGAATTGTTATTAAAAATCGAGAGCTATGAAAAACCTCAAACATTCATTTCTATACTAGTAGTATAGAAATAATTTGGGGTTTTGAAATCTAGTGACCATTACTCTTCTGAAATCGTGACAATAGAAGTAGGTAATACATCATCCACTTAGAAAAGGAAACTTTTACGAAAACACCTGAACTTTAAGATAATTTGCACAACCTGTGTAACTTTGAAAATTAGAGGAACCCCCAAACTGGGGGTGAGCAAACAGTCAGTGAGGAACACATGACACTTTAATATTAACAATGCTACTAATTAATGATAGCGATCAAAAAAAAAATGATAGCGAATTGAAATAAACTTACGGACTAATTTTCACTTCAAACGGTACGGGTTTGGGTGGGTGGGTGGCTGGGCTGGATTGGGTGGCGGTTTGGTAAATTTTTCCAAAAAGATTAAAAAAAACGCAATCATGCATCAAGTTGGGAATATATAATAGTTGGGAATATATAATAGTCAGTGAGGAACACATTCGCATTTTTTTTAATTCGGCCAAATTGTTTGGCTTAAAAACCAGTCAAACAAAAAAAAAACATATAAAAATTAAAAGCAGCGGCCGTGGAGTAGGTGACTCTTGAACTTCAAGTTGGGAATATATAATAGTTGTTTAACGCGGAACACAATAAAATTACATGGTTGCTAACTTCTCCAACAATTTCCAAGTATTAAATTATACCAACCATCATTGTTGCCCGCGGACACTGACGGGAGTGCAACTCAATATGTCCTTCAGTTTAATATTCTTTAGAACTCATGGTTTTACTAAGAAATTTGATAATAATGATGCTGATGAACTAACAAAGAAAGTACGGATTCGGGTAATGAATTAATGGATCAATGAAGTGGTAAAGCTTGGCGCGATGGTTCCCAGAAAGAAGACGCCAAAGCACGATGTCAGATCACAGACGAAAGGGTCAAATAATTTTTATTTGGCTAATTTCTATCAAAAAAAATTTTATTTGGCTAATTTCTATCAAAAAACTTTAAAGGTGGTTTTATAAAAGTTTTGAACTTATAAGGTGGTTTCTATCAAAAAATTTTATTTGGCTAATTTCTATCAAAAAACTTTAAAGGTGGTTTTATAAAAGTTTTGAACTTATAAGGTGGTTTCTATCAAAAAATTTTATTTGGCTAATTTCTATCAAAAAATTTTATTTGGCTAATTTCTATCAAAAAATTTTATTTGGCTAATTTCTATCAAAAAATTTTATTTGGCTAATTTCTATCAAAAAACTTTAAAGGTGGTTTTATAAAAGTTTTGAACTTATAAGGTGGTTTCTATCAAAAAACTTTAAAGGTGGTTTTATAAAAGTTTTGAACTTATAAGGTGGTTTCTATCAAAAAAACTTTAAAGGTGGTTTTATAAAAGTTTTGAACTTATAAGGTGGTTTCTATCAAAAAACTTTAAAGGTGGTTTTATAAAAGTTTTGAACTTATAAGGTGGTTTCTATCAAAAAACTTTAAAGGTGGTTTTATAAAAGTTTTGAACTTATAAGGTGGTTTCTATCAAAAAAACTTTAAAGGTGGTTTTATAAAAGTTTTGAACTTATAAGGTGGTTTCTATGAAAAACCCTAAATTTAACTTAATATGTATACTTGAAAACTAAAATAACCATCGCCTCCTCCCTCCTCCTCCTCCTCCTCCTCCTCCTCCTCCTCCTCCTCCTCCTCCTCCTCCTCCACCTCCTTCCCTCCTCCTCTCCTCCTCCTCCTCCTCCTCCTCCTCCTCCTCCTCCTCCTCCTCCACCTCCTTCCCTCCTCCTCCTCTCCTCCTCCTCCTCCTCCTCCTCCTCCTCCTCCTCCTCCTCCTCCTCCTCCTCCTCCTCCTCCTCCTCCTCTCTTTTTTTCATTTAGGATGAATGAGGGGTATTGTAGTAACTTCGCATTTTTTTAAAGCAGAAATTATTCAAAAGTGTGACTTTGAGGGCATTTTGGACTTATAAGGTGGTTTCTATCAAAAAAAAACTTTAAAGGTGGTTTTTATAAAAGTTTTGAACTTATAAGGTGGTTTCTATGAAAAAACCCTAAATTTAACGAATATGTATACTTGAAAAACTAAAATAACCATCGCCTCCTCCCTCCTTCTCCCTCAACCACTGCCTCCCTCTCGCCGCTCACATACCCATTAAAGACACTCAAAGTTAACATTTAAACTTTAAAATTAATATAGAAGTTGTTAAAGTTAACATTTAAGCTTCAAATTTCACGTAAAACTGTCAAAATTAATAGTTAACGCATAAAAATGTTAAAGTTAACATTTAATAGTGTCTCTTTTATTAAATTTGACATGTTATTTTATTAATTTTAGGTAATTTTTCTCCTCCCCTCCAGCCATCCTACTCCTTCGTTCCTCCCCCTCCTCATTTCATTCACCCTACAAAAAAATTGATCTTAGAAGTAGGAGAAATGAAGAAGACATAAGTAAGACGGAAATGAGAGGAGAGAGAAGGGGGAGGAGGGGGGACAAATTCTTTATATTAACCTTAGATGTTGTCTTTAAAGTTTAACGTTAATAGTTAAAGTAAAGTTAACAAGAATTAAAAATATTTAAAGTTAACAAGAAAACATGTCAAAGTTAACAAAAATACTATTAAAGGTTAACTTTAACAATTTTATGTTAAGTTTATGTGTAAATTATTAATTTAAAGATTTTATGTTAGTTTTAAAGATCAAATGTTAATTTTAAACATTTATTTTAATTTTAAAGTTCATTGTTAACTGTAAATGTTAAGTATTTACTTTAAATACTAAATGTTAACTTTGGCATGTCTTTAACTGTAACTTGAGTGGTTAAGAAAGAAGGCGGTGGTGGGTGCGATGACAAAGAGTGGAGGGAGGGTTCATAGGTTCATGATTAAGATATAAAATAGGATCATGAAGGTTGACATGTTCATAAAAGATGAGGATGGAGATGAGACAAAGGAAAATGAAGGATATTAAATGGAAGAAGAGGAGGAGTGGAGGAAGAGGCCTGATGAGTGTGGAGATTGTTACAAATTTCAACAAAGTCAGAAATGCTATAATAAAAGAATTACAAAACAGAAGAAAACTAACAACAACAACAACTTTATGAATGCAAAGAGGATGCAGAGGAAGAAGCTCGAGGCCAGTGGAACACTGTTTCTTTAAAACAGATTCGCCCTCTTCGGAGTGCACGAAGTCTAGTACGGACGTCTGCTTCCCAGGATATAACGAGCTTGCAAGACAGCCAGCACCCGCTCCTTGCTGTGCGAACCGAACTCTGAGAGGAGAACTGCAGCAGTAGAGAAAGAGCGAGGAGGGGAGATTGCTTTTCGGTGTGTTTATTTGAAGCTTGAAGGACTGCGGTATTTATAGCGTGGTGAAGAACGGGCTCGTAGAAAATTTCGGCGGAGGCGGAGATGGAGAGGTAACGTTCGTAGGTTACGCAGAGAAAATTTTGTAACTGCCCCACGTGCAGATAATGCATACTAAATTTTGTAACCGCCCCGCAATTGGCGTGATCGCCAAATCTGTAACCGCCCGAAATTTTCTCGTGGGCAAAGCTGAACCCGAACCCGACCCGATTGTTCCAAAGCCAAGAAAAAATATCTCTGTAGGCAAAACTTAGCTTGTTCTAGGCCCCTGAGATTTGGTGCGACATTCGTGTCCAGAGGTCGCTACCGCACACAAGTTCAAAGCATCGGGCTAGTTCAGATCCTGGGATTTGCACCCCCCCTGCGCGGGCGAGCGAGGCACAATGTCCCCAATAAGAGCATACCTCCTATTGTTGGGCTTTCACTTATAAACCCATCATCATTCTTTGCTCTACCCAATGTGGGACTAAACTTCCCACTTGTTCTTGGCGCCTTTGGGAATTATTTTTTCTCATTCACCAAATGCTATTTTTCCAACAATCCCCCACATGAATGAAAAAAAGGTTATTTGATTTGACTCGACTAGAAAGTTCTCCCATGATTCCTGCATAGGATAGGTAGGTGTTACCCTTTGAACCTTCCATCGTGAAATATACTTACTTTACTAGTCAGCCCAAGAGACATAATGTCCTTGAACTGCCCCGCTTCCTTGTAAATGAACCATATATTTCACACAGGAATCATTATCTCAATGTTCGGTTCTCATGATTATGTCCGGTTTGGCCATGGACATCAACCTGGTTCTGCGAGAGTTTCAAGAGAATTAAGCCCCCACAATTCTCTTGTTTAAGCGGCCCCACTTCACTCTTGCATAGGTGATTTACTTAATTCTTAAGTAAATCATTAAAGCAACATATTGCTACCCTGGATCGTTCAATGTCATTTTTAAAGTAATGGGTCGAGGTTATTCCCTATAGTGACTACATTAAGTTCTCATAACTGGTTGTCCATTTGAACCTAAATCTTGGGATCTCCAGTCAGATAGGTATGGTTTTCCTTTATAAGAACTTTATTCTTTCATTGGTTTTAAGCCCATTCCTTTTGCCATCTTCTCAACTAATTCTCTGTTTAACCCTTTGGTTAGCGGATCCGCTATGTTATCCCGTGACCTCACATAGTCTATAGTGATAACTCCAGTTGAGAGTAATTGTCTAATGGTATTGTGTCTACGACGTATATGTCTAGACTTACCATTATACATAGCACTCTGTGCTCGCCCAATTGCTGATTGACTATCACAATGAATGCATATTGGTGGCACAGGTTTCTCCCATTTTGGAATGTCCTCTAGAAATTGACGCAGTCATTCAGCCTCTTCTCCACACTTGTCCAAAGCAATGAATTCTGATTCCATTGTGGACCTGGCTATAACAGTTTGTTTTGAGGACTTCGGGATACGGCACCGGCCGGTGTAAACACATATCCACTAGTGGATTTTGTGTCTTTCATATCAGATATCCAGTTTGCATCACTATATCCTTCTATAACTGCTGGATATCTTGCATAATGAAGTGCGTAACTCCGAGTATATCATAGGTATCGTAATACCCTCACGATTGCTTTCCAATAAACAGCACTCGGATTACTCATAAATCTGCTGAGTTTACTAACCGTAAATGCGATATCAGGTCTAGTACAACTCATTAAGTACATTAAACTTCTAATAATTCTCGAGTATTCCACTTGAGAAATACTATCTCCTCTATTCTTCGCTAGATGGAGACTAGTGTCTAATGGGGTTCTAGCAATGCCAGAGTCATCTTTATTGAATCTTTCAAGGATCTTGTCCACATAATGAGATTGACTCTTACCTTAATTCCTAAAATCACATCAGCAGGTCCCATATCTTTCATGTCAAATTTTGAGTTTAACATGTTTTTGGTAGATTTGACAATTTTGTCATTACTACCAACAATGAGTATGTCATCCACATAAAGACACAAAATGACATAGCCGTTCTCGGTATCTTTAGTGTATACACACTTATCACACTCATTGATTTTATATCCATTCACAATCATTGTATTGTCAAATTTTTCATGCCACTTCTTTGGGGCTTGTTTTAGACCATACAAGGACTTCACTAATTTACAGAATTTCTTTTCTTTTCCTGGAACCATGAAGCCCTCGGGCTGTTCCATGTAGATTTCTTCATCTAAATCCCCGTTTAAGAAAGCCGTTTTTACATCCATTTGATGTACTTCCAAGTTTCTCAAGGCCGCGATTGCAAGAATCATTCTAATTGAATTTATTCTCGTTACAGGAGAATAAGTGTCAAAGTAATCTAAGCCTTCTCGTTGCTTGTATCCTTTGATTACAAGCCTGGCTTTATATTTATCGATTGAGCCGTCGGGTTTCATCTTTGTAGACAGTCAAAAAATTCTCCAAGCGAGGGTCGCGCGCACCCTAGTGGCTAAAGCCTCAGGACAAGGCTCGCTGATGAGGCGAGGCTCGACCTCAATACGAGGTTCGCACGTGGAGCGGAGTTCGATCTTAACGCGAAGTTCGCACGAGAAACGAAGCTCAACAATCATATGCCGTGGTTCGCCTATAGCGTGAAGCTCTCCATTTAGTCGAGGTTCGCCTATAGCGTGAAGCTCTCCATTTAGTCGAGGTTCGCCTATAGCGTGAAGCTCTCCATTTAGTCGAGGTTCGCCTATAGCGTGAAGCTCTCCATTTAGTCGAGGTTCGCCTATAGCAAATAAGTTTCCATTTAGTCGAGGTTCGCCTATAGCAAAGGACTGATGAAGTTCGTCCACAACAGTGATTTCCACTTTCAGGTTCCCAAGAGGAGCGAAGCTCGACATTCGTCTTGAAACTTGACTTTAATCTTAAGGCGAGGTTCGCCCATTTAGCGAAGCTCGACTTTCATACGAGGTTCGCCTACAGTAGCGAAGCTCTCCATCTAACCGAGGCTCGCCCACTGCAATGAATCCCAACTCTCAAGCGAGGTTCGTCCACAACATTGAAGCTAGGCACCCAAGCGAAGTTCGCCTATAGCAGCGAAGCTCTCCATTTAGTCGAGGTTCGCCTATAGCAGCGAAGCTCTCCATTTAGTCGAGGTTCGCCTATAGCAGCGAAGCTCTCCATTTAGTCGAGGTTCGCCTATAGCAGCGAAGCTCTCCATTTAGTCGAGGTTCGCCTATAGCGTGAAGCTCTCCATTTAGTCGAGGTTCGCCTATAGCGTGAAGCTCTCCATTTAGTCGAGGTTCGCCTATAGCGTGAAGCTCTCCATTTAGTCGAGGTTCGCCTATAGCGTGAAGCTCTCCATTTAGCCAAGATTTCACCAAGCAAATGGGTTTCCATTTAGTCGAGGTTCGCCCATTTAGCTTAAGCTCGACTTTCATACGAGGTTCGCCAAGCAAATAAGCCCTTCATCCGACGAGGTTCGCCAGCGGTGAAACTCGCATTCACCGAGATTCGCCACCCAAATAAGCTTGTCAAACCAAAATGCATAAATGCATCCACCGAGGTTCGCCACGCAATGGCTTCGTTATCAAACCGGTTCACCCAAGTAGCGAACCGCCATTCAATCAAGGTTCAGCCAGTCAATGAAGAGCGAAGCTCGTCATCTAACAAAGCTCGAAGCTCGCCATAACAGCAAAGCCAACGGCAATGAAAGCCACAACAACTACGTGGGTTAAGTAGTGGGCATCAGTTATGCCCACGTCCATTAACCCACGTTTCCACAATTCTAGCATGATAGTTACATGCTAAAAGCCCTATAAATAGCCGTGAGCAGCTATGGAAAAGGGGCTTTTGGAACTTTTGGAGATCAACACCAGGAGAGAGATCAGGAACCTCATCAGCAACCTCTAGATCATTCGCAGCTTTGATCTGATCGTCAACGGGAAGCAACCTCGACTTGAGCATCGAGTGAAGCATCCTCTCGCCACCAAGAACCCATACAAAAGAGAAGTCAAATCAATCTTCTCTTCCTCTGTAATCGAGAGAATTTGATTGTAACACACTCATTCAATCAATAAACATTTTTCCGACCCTACAATCTTCCTCTTAAAGATCCATTTAGATCCTAAAGGTTTACAACCAGAAGGAAGATCAACTAATTCCCACGTGTGATTTTGCAGAATTCAATCAATTTCACTATTGATTGCTTCTTTCTAAAGAGGTCCCTCCGAAGAACTTATAGCCTCAGTGTAAGTTTGGGGTTCCTTTTCTAACAAATAAGTTAGAAAATCATTTCCAAATGATTTTTCTATTCTTGCCCTTTTGCTACGTCTCGGTTCATGATTTTCATCATCTTGATTCATAGCATCATTTGTTCGTTTTGATGGACCTGATCCATCACCGGACTTACAAGGAAATATATTTTCAAAGAATGATCGTTCCTTGATTCCATTATCGTGTTCTTGTGTATATCCGGATTTGAGAATTATACACAAGGAACCGATAAGCGTTACTATTATGTGCATAGCCTATGAAAATACCCAATCGCCTTAGGACCTATTTTTGTTCTTTTGGTGTTGAACTGCTACTTTTGCAAGACACCCCACACTCGCAAGTATTTGTAGGATGGTCTCCTATCTTTCCACAACTCATATGGAATTTTTTCTTGCTTCTTTCAGGGTACCCTATTTAGAAGGTAATTGCTTGACAAAATAGCTTCACCCCACATGTTTTGAGGTAATCCTGAACTTAACAACATCGCATTCATCATTTCCTTTAAGGTGCGATTTTACGCTCAAGAACCCCATTTGATTGAGGTGAGTAGGTGCGGTCACTTCATGTATTATTCCGTGTTGTGCACAGAATTCACCAATTGGTGTTTCATACTCGCCACCTCTATCACTTCTCAATCTTTTTATTTTCTTGTTGAGTTGATTCTCAACTTCATTCTTGTAGAGAATAAATTTCTCTAAAGCTTCATCTTTGCTTTTTAGCAAATACACATAACAGTATTTTGTGCAATCATCAATAAAGGTAATAAAATATTTATTACCACCTCTAGTTTGAACAAACTTTAGATCACACACATCACTATGAATCAATTTAAGCGGTTCAGTGTTTCTCTCTATAGTTTGAATCTATAGTTTGAAACGATGACCTTGTTAATTTTGCTTCAACACATATTCCGCATTTATATTTTGAATCAATTTGGAAAGGAGGAATATGGTCTGAGTTAATTAATCTACGTAATGTGTCATAATTAACATGACCTAGTCTACCATGCCACAAATTGGAACACTCAAGCAAGTAAGCAGAAGTAGATTTATTTTCATTATTCTTAATAGCCATTACATTCAACTTGAAAAGGCCATTAGTGGCATATCCCCTTCCCACATACACCCCATTCTTTGACAGAATAACCTTGTCAGATTCAATAACCATGCGGAAGCCATGTTTGTTGAGCAGCGACCCAGACACCAGATTCTTGCGGATCTCTGGCACAAACAAGACATCAGTCAGAGTCACTGTCTTGCAAGAAGTCATCTTGAGCAACATCTTTCCTTTGCCTTCTATAGTTGAAGAGGCAGAGTTCCCCATATAGATCTTCTCGCCTTCAATCGGTGAGAATGCAGAGAACAGGTCCTTGTTGGTGCAGACATGTCTAGTGGCACCAGTGTCAATCCACCACTCCATTGGGTTGGACCCCACCATGTTCACCTCAGAAACCACCGCGATCAGATCATTATCTCCCACGTAGTCAACTATGTTGGCTTCTTTCTTCTTTGGGCGTCTGCATTCAGTGGATTTGTGGCCCAGTTTGCCACAATTGAAGCACGTTCCTGCAAACTTCTTCTTGACGACTCCTCCTTTGGTCCCAAGCTTCAGATTTGGCTTCTTGCCCTTGTTGATTCCTCCTTTGTGCTCCACAACATTAGCCTTTGCTGTCAAAGACACGGATGCTTTGCGCTCAGAGCCTCGGTTCTCCTCCTCAATTCGGAGTCGAACAATGAGCTCCTCCATGTTCATCTCCTTGCGCTTGTGCTTGAGGTAATTCTTGAAGTCCTTCCATCCGGGAGGTAGCTTCTCAATCACCGCAGCAACTTGGAAGGTCTCACTCAGCACCATTCCTTCTACTTGGATTTCGTGCAAGATCACTTGAAGTTCCTGCACCTGATTCATCACAGTCTTCGAATCCATCATCTTGAAGTCTAGGAAGCGACCGACGACAAATTTCTTTGCCCCAGCGTCTTTAGTCTTGTACTTCTTATCCAGGGATTCCCACAACTGTTTAGCTGTCTTGTACACAGCATACACCCCGTACAACGAATCGTGCAGACTATTCATTATATAGTTCTTGCACAAAAAGTCGGAGTGTTTCCAAGCTTCGATGGCGCTGATCACTTGCGCATCCGCTTCCCCCTCAGGCATTACCGGAGCACCCTCCGTTAAAAACCTCACAAGGTTCAACATGGTGAGATAAAATAGCATCTTTTGCTGACATCTCTTGAAGTTCAAACCATTGAACTTTTCCGGCTTCTCACTATGGTTGACGAAAACCGTCGGCCCACTCACCGGGACGGCCACTTGCATTGCAGCAGCGGCATCATGGGCAGAAGCACCAGCATTGGCGGAACTATTCCCGACGGCCAAATCTTCATTGGAGGAAGACATCGCAACTCAAGTAGGATCTATTTTAAGATTGTTACAAATTTCAACAAAGTCAGAAATGCTATAATAAAAGAATTACAAAACAGAAGAAAACTAACAACAACAACAACTTTATGAATGCAAAGAGGATGCAGAGGAAGAAGCTCGAGGCCAGTGGAACACTGTTTCCTTAAAAAAGATTTGCCCTCTTCGGAGTGCGCGAAGTCTAGTACGGACGTCTGCTTCCCAGGATATAACGAGCTTGCAAGGCGCCAAAGACTCGCCCTTGTCAGGCGAACCGAACTCTGAGAGGAGAACTGCAGCAGTAGAGAAAGAGCGAGGAGGAGAGATTGCTTTTCAGTGTGTTTATTTGAAGCTTGAAGGACTGCGGTATTTATAGCGTGGTGAAGAACGTGCTCGTAGAAAATTTCGGCGGAGATGGAGAGGTAACGTTCGTAGGTTACGCAGAGAAAATTTTGTAACTGCCCCACGTGCAGATAATGCATACAAAATTTTGTAGCCGCCCCGCAATTAGCGTGATCGCCAAATCTGTAACCGCCCGAAATTTTCTCGTGGGCAAAGCTGAACCCGAACCCGACCCGATTGTTCCAAAGCCAAAAAAAATATCTCTGTAGGCAAAACTTAGCTTGTTCTAGGCCCCTGAGATTTGGTGCGACATTCGTGTCCGCAGGTCGCGCGCCTGCACACAAGTTCAGGCTAATCGGGCTAGTTCAAATCCTGGATTTATACCCCACCCCCCCTTGCGCGGGCGCGCGAGGCACAATGTCCCCAATAAGAGCATATCTCCTATTATTGGGCTTTCACTTATAAACCCATCATCATTCTTTGCTCTACCCAATGTGGGACTAAACTTCCCACTTGTTCTTGGCCCCTTTGAGAATTGTTTTTTCTCATTCACCAAATGCTATTTTTCCAGCAGAGATGATATTGAAGGAAAAGAGGAGAAGGATATTCATGTGTTCATGACAAAGAAAAGAGAGATGGGAGGTTGATGGTGACATTGGAGTAAAAGTAGGATGGAGGTAGAGAAGAAAGGAGGAGAAAGAGAGGAGGAGAGCGGAGGTGGAAGAGGCCAAGAAAGAGGAGAGAGGAGAGGGTAGATGGGGGCAAAGGTGGAGACTAAGAGGAAGAGAGAAGGAGATAAAAAATAAAGTTTGAATAGGAGGGAAGGAGGAGACTAAAGGTTGGGGAGGTAGAGAAGAAGAAGACGAAGATGAAGAAAAGAAAAGACGTGAGAATGTGAAGAGGATTAGGGGAGATGCAAGGTTGAAGATGAGAGGTTTTGCGGGGGAGAGGGGGGAAGTAGGGGGGAGGGTGGAAGAGAGGAGAGTAAAAAGAAGCGGGTCAAAGAGGCTTTTCAAAAAGGTTTTGTCCGGGTTTTGGGTGGGGACGAAAAGAAACTTTAAAAAGAGGCATCAAGAAAACTTTTCCAAAAAAAATACCCATATACCCTCCGAATTCTCTTATTTATATATTCATTCTCTAAACCTAACTTTTTATCAATTTACCTTCATATATTTGAGATTACTAGTTTACAGTGTGTCACACCCTCAAGATTTAATTATGGTTTAGACCTTGGGGTTACGCGACATAATGTAGTCAGTCATAAGTTTTCCAACGATTAATTCTAGAGCAGCATACCAATATTTAAATTCTCCCAACTAACACATATATCCAAAAGTATTGCTTAGATCTTCGTTCTGTAACTCATAAAGGTACTATTATTTCAACATTTTACACATACTCTATCTTGTACATATTGGACATGCCTACAACCCAAAATACATCTCCAGAGTTCCTATTCTTATACAACCGTTTATGTACACATTATTTACCAGTACTTACTGTTAACACCAATCAATAAATAAGGCTTACCCTCTCGCCTTGGCTAACAAAATTTCTGCTTCTAAAAGATTGACCTTCAGACATTCACGATCTACTCTCGACTTTATTCTGAAAAATGTAATAATAATTAATGGGATGAGCATGACGACTCAGTAAGTAACCCACCCACTCTCTAAATTCTAGGTTTGCAGAAGATACAATCATAAAGGCCATTAAAACTATTTTATTTTAGAAAATCTGCATACAATACAATTCAGAAAATAACAGTGGAATTTCTAATTCAAAGACATTTATCAATATTATAATTCAATCTCGACTTCTACGACCAATGATTAAAATACTTCACTGGGTAGTGAAAATCAGTTTTACAGTAAAAATCAATTTTATTTATTTAGTCCAAAATAGTTTAGTAAAAGTCTGTGTTTCCCGATAAATAATGTAAAACATCATCTTTCAAAATCAGTTGACTTCACAGCTATTCTTATGTTCTGCCACATAGTAAAGATTTTAGTAATCCCTGATGGTGTTCCAACAGGTCCAGTAATAGTACAGTAAGGATCCAGTAAACCACATGAGTTCAGTAATTTTAACAGATGTCCCTATTAAAAAATTCCTTTGAACGTCTCTAAAGGATCCAGACAAAACCCCCTTGAACGTCTCCAATGGGTCTAGACAAAATCTCATGTGCAATATCCTCAATTCATATCAGTAATCCCACTTGCTTTCTTTAGTGGGTCTAGAACAATAACAGCAATCCCCAGTGGCTAGAGGCTTTATTCTACAATCATATATTTGACGACAATATTTATAGAATCCTTTGAATCCAAAGAAAGTCATTAAAAAAATTTTTTGAATAAAATTCTTCTAATCAAGTAACCGCAAGTAGAAATATTATAGTTTATCAGTTAAATGTCTCTGAACGATCTTATTTATATTAAAATATTTCGAAAGAATTTCAATTATGGTTCTTGTGCAGTTATACTTGTCTGACATAGCTGATAAATAATAGTGCACAAATTGTCCATTAGAAAGAGTGATTAATATTAGGAAATAATGTATATGAGGTGGCTGCTCATTTTGCTAAATGAGCTATCAAGAGATAGCCATGTAGTGAGGCCCATCTTGCTAGTTACATCAAAAGATGTGGACCTCACCACTCTATCTCTTGATAGCTTATTTAGCAAAATGAGCCGCCACCTCGTATACATAATTCCTTAATATTATTCCTCATGTGAATTAATCACGCTAAAAATAATATTGTCAAATCCACAATTATTGATATGAACATACCTATCAAGACTCTGGGTAACAAATAATTTTAATTTTTATTATTTTATATACCAAAGTCTAATGTGCTGTCAAGCATCAAATAATACTTCAAAGATTTCAACTAATGATTTATTTCATATAAAAGTGGTGATCATGATAGCTACTTAACACCGTGTAAGAACGAAGACATAATCATATTTAATTCAGAGAATATGAGACGTGAAATCAAACTATAGGTTTATAATCATACTAAAAAGGAGCTCGTACGGAAATTTACCGGCAGTAAACAAATAACTTTAGAATTTGAAAAGGGATGAATTACTTACAATGTTTACGCTTCCTCTTTTATTAATAACACTTCCAGCGCAACAAATCTTCACCTATTAAAATACACTGCAGCTCCACCTATACTATTACAGGGGACATGCGAGTAGCTCCTCCAAGCTCTGGTGGTGGTCGCAGCACTCCTCATGTATATAACTGATTGTAATAGAAAGTATCATATCTGAATCACTTTTCAACTATAATTGATGCCCTCCCTTATTTATACATGATTCCTTTAGTTGCTCAATTTAGTGATTAGATTGCCAGGATAAAAACGAAGATGGGTTAACTAGGGCAGTGGCTTATCCATCCCTTTTCTCAGTCTCGCTCTAGCTCATATATATATATATATATATATATATATATATATATATATATATATATATATGCGAATCCATTTCATTCGTCCACTCTTAGGCTATTGCCATACGCCTTGACAACTCACCCAAGATATGATGAAGGTATTCACAAATGATGGCACGTACAGGCCTAAATGTCATCTTTTCATTTGACCCTTCCATTTGCAAGCGTATCCAATTTAACCGTATCCAATTTAATACCGCCTCTTGCTTGCTTGGGCTAGGTGGCTGTCCAATGTTCATCGGTTGTGTATTTTCTCTTTAAATTAATTTTTAGTTACCATTAACATAGAACACAAACCTTTTTACCAGTAGTCATGTATATTGATATATTCTGTTCAAATTATTTGTAGTTACATATTTGTATACCGTCTTGCTTGTATTACTGCAGCAAATACACAGCATTTGGATCAAAATCAAGTTTCCATAAATAAATTAACCCTTGCCTACTAGTTCTTAATTCAATACTTTTCTTTCTTAAAACTTTCGGAAATAGGGATATTACGCAGTGTCTCGACCCTTATTAGTCTTAATGCATATTATTGGAGGGCCTAAAAGCCCACCGAGCATCCCATGCTCATGTACCATTACCGTCTAAGTAAGATCATCAACTACATTTTGATAAGACAATTAACATTTGAGATATTATGATGATCATTCCTTAATTGCCTCATCGTCACCACACTGAGAAGAGAACCACTCAACAAGAACTGATTGGGGGCTCTCTACTTCTGTCAAATTGCAGCCAACTCTCACATTATGCTGGATGAATGACTTCCTTCCCATCACTGCCACGTGATATACCTCGGAGGATCTAATTGAGATCCATTCTAACCTATATTTAAGGTCAACCCAATCTTTACATGTTCAAGTAACGCAGAGCAGAAGTAAAAAACCTCGGAATCCATCAAAGGGTTTTTTTTTAAATACTCGAAGAATAATTTTTAAATCCATGGAGAGACAACCTCGAATCCGCAAAGTAATATAAAAGATAGTTTTATTAAAGAAAAGTTATGCCTCTACATCTTACAATCATTTGCTTAAACAAAAAACATACTAGACTTCTACTAAGACCCTAATTTTACCAAAAATAGAAATAACAAAAGCTATCCATAAAAGACTCCCTATGATTGAGGAAATAAATTGGCCAAATTTAAAATCCAACTAAATTTGTTTCATAATCAAAACAAACTCCTAATTAAAATATTAACCACAACAGTAAAAAAGCTGAAAAAAATATAATATCTCTCAATCTGGACGAAATTTTGTGAAATAGATGGTGGAAAACCAAATAACAATTAGTTTAGTTGGTTCTGTCTCAAAATAATATGCGATTTTTATATAGTATTTGTCTAATTCCGATGCACGGTCTGGGAGATACGACTCATTCTTTATTGCAAGTTAATTTCTTACGTCGGATCCCCGTTTGGGCTTCTAACGATCCAGTTTCTCTATGAATGCATCCACATCACACTCTACATTAGTCTTCCTTGCTTGAAAAGAACTTGACCCTGAGCTTATACTTGCATGAATAGTTGTTCCATTTGGCGAGTAATACTCAAATAGATCCGCGACATTGAAACTAGGGGAAATAGCCTAGTCTGCAGGAAGGTCTATGACATATGCGTTGTTGCTAATCTTCTTCAGTATCTTGCAATGGCATTCTTCTTGTTCTTTAGCTTGTTGTATGTTCCCACTGGAAAGCGCTCTTTTTGCAGAAACACCATCACTATACCTCCCTCTTGAAATATCTTCTTCCTCATATGTTGATCAGCATTCACTTTGTATTTAGCATTAGACTTCTCCATCTGCTCTTTCACTTCCTATTGAATAGCTAATATCTTTTCAGTCATATGATCTTCATTAATACTCTGTCCTGAAAGTTTAGGCACTAGAACCAGATCAAGATAATGGTTTGAAAGCCTCCATACACAACCACAAAGTGAGCTTTACCTATAGTTCGACTCTCCATATAGTTGTAAACGACTTCAGCATGCACCAGAGCAAGATCTCATTGTTTTGGATGATCATCAAAGATGGATCTTAGAAGTTTACTAAGAGTGCGATTTACCACTTCAATCTAATTGTCTGTTTAAGGATGGTAAGCAATACTACATTTGAGTGAAGTATTGAATCGTTGCCACAACGTCCTCCAAAAGTGGGACAAAAACATTGAGTCATGATTAGAGGTGATGGGCTTCGGCACTCCATGAGGGTGTACTATCTTCTAAAAAAAAGGTTGGTAATGCTACTAGCATCTGCTGTCTTCTTGCATGGAATGAAGTGTGCCATATTCGAAAATCTATCATCCACAACAAAAATAGAATCCATGAAGGCGCTTTACATCACCAAGCATTTAGTTTTACAGAATATTTATTACTTACAAGTCATTAACTTGATCCAATGGTGGAGCTAGGAATTTCAGCAGGGGATCCAAAAAAAGCAAACATCATAACATATAGATTTCTTAACACAATTGATTAGTATCTTAATATCATTATATAATAAGATTTTCAAAATTATATTTATAACTATAATATACTATTTACAGTAGCACTCTTCTTTCCTTCATTTCTTAAAATTGTTCTATAACTGAAAGTAAAATAAACCGCACAACCAAAAAAGAAATAAAACTCTAAACAAATGTCAACAAGTCAACATTTCATGAATTTTCCATAATATTAGGCAAATTTTTATTAAACCTGACAATTGTAATACTATTTACGAATATATCAAATGTTATTAAACAAATCTAATTATTAAAAATTCATCATAAAAGGTTTAATTAGTTAAATTATCTCTACTTGAAGAGAAAACAACAATTAGTGCAATTTTTATCTTTTAAATCATCTATATTAACTAGAAATTACTATGTTTTGGGATTTTAGTGTAGTAATTCAACAGAGACTAAACTAGATTAGGAAAAATCAAACTCAAATCATAGTTTGGACTCGAAAATTCAATAGAGAGTTAACAAAAGAGTCAAAGAGGTATTATATAAGATAGGTACATTATGCAATTTAGCCCCTATAAGATATATATTAGCAAATGATACATACTACTTGTTTTTTTTTCATAATCCAAGGAGGTGGGGGGGGGGGCGGGGCCCATTTGGCCCCAATATGACTCTCGCCTCGACTTGAGCTGCTAGACGAATTCACCGACCCTTCACCTGCCTGGACCCCTATGTTTACTTGAGGCTGTCTGATCACCGAAGATTCAAGACTTGGGAGAGGCCAAGTTGACTCCTAACCTCATTGCCTTTCATTCCCAACCACAAATCCCAACTCAATATTTGTTATCAAATCAAATTAACTATTTGGGTTCTATTTCTTGGATTCTGCCAGATTCCACAAAAGTAATCAGCAACTCCCTTTTTTTCCACTCAAGACTGTTTGGTTGGATAGAAATCAAGGAATAAGAGTAAATAAACAAACAAATTCATAGATATATTATTCAATTTGCAACTTTGTAACTAGAAAAAGGAAAATTGATAGACTTTCATTTTATAAAAAAGACTTGCAACAAATACTACCACCAATTTGGTGAGAGGAAATGATGCAAGCTTAAAATAAGAAAATTAAAAATAAATATAATTCTGCTTTATCAAGATAATCTTTTTAAATCCAAATAGAAAACTGTCTATACACACAAGTTTCCTTATATGGCAAAATTTTGTAGTTTTCACTAATTGTTTTTTAACCAAACATTGAATCTATATTTGGAAATACATTTCTTATAATATAATTGCAAATATCCAAACAACGAATTTGATATTGATTCCCTACAATAAATGTGACATGCAACATTCGTTGCTGTAACATTTAACAACAATTACAATTTCGTCGTCAGGTTGTTCCGACCTTTACAAAGTCCTTGGAGTCATCCCTCTACCTCACACTTTGGAACAGTTGAAGACTCCGGCCGTACGGTTTCTACTCTAGGATCATCAATCAGTTCGTATCAGATACATTTCTATCTAACTTCCCCTTAAAAACATCCACAGTAAACGGTTTAATAAAATATTGAAAATTGATCTCATTACTCATAGATTGGGGATACAGATCCAGGCAAGTGGGAACACACAGCCAGGAAGATTCCATCAATTGTGTGCATGAAGCTCGCTCTGCTTTGTGTGATGTTGATTGAAATTTGATACCCCGATTCAGAGAAGTAGGACTTTAAACATATATATAATATTTATTAGGTATAGAAGGAGAATATTTTGTTTATATACTTTTAAAAGTCAATAGTTAACACCAACTTGTCAACAATTAGTTCGGAGTTGTTGTTACACGTACAAGAATCAAGCACTTGGCGACACGGTTTGAATTTTTTTAGAAGGCCAAGCCGTTTGTCCATTTTCTGAATCATTCTCCAAGTGATAGCTGGCTTCTCAAGTCCAAGCTCGACCAACCTCATTCCGGCATGAAGTCCAAGATTTTGGACAATCCTTCACCCTGGACAACGACCAATGAGAAACGCACAAGGTCATAAAAGAGTTTAATGCATCCACAGTCATGGGCGTGCCAAACCCCCAACACAACACCCCAGCTAGGATGTATATATAGTTATAGAAAAGTATAGTATAGTATAGTTCCTTAATGAGCATGCAACACTAAAAGTCCATTGCCACTGCTACCTACATAACTAATAGGATATGTTCATGGTACGAATACAGTTAATACCCGGATCCATATCCCAAACAACCATATATATGTCCATCGTACATTTAAAATTGTTTTGACAATTAGATTAATGAATTTAAATTAATTTTGTTAATCTTATCTTTTCAGATGGGGTTAATTTCAGAAAACCCCCATCACCTAATCACTAAAGTCAAATAACCTCCGTCGGCTTTCTATGATCATTAAGGAACCCCTATAATTACAGTTTTCATTACATCCATATTTCTATTAGTTTAGATAGAAAATAAATATTATATTGACTAAAACCCTTTCTCTTACATTGGTTCCTATTTCAATTGTGAGCTAAGAAATCTTTCGTTTCTTGTTTAGTTTTATTTCTATTGACAAAAATGTTATTCTCTTAGGCTTAAGTATGCAATTGGAGTTCAATTTTTTGACTACTACGGCTGCTTCCTCTATGAATTTTACTTTATCTAAGACCTTTAGATTTTGTTCAAAGAATTTTAAAAAAACTTCAAAATTAAAACTTACCAAAAAATAAAAATCAAATATGTTGTCGTAAGATGCCTTAGACTTCTGTAAGCTTCTAGATATCAAGAAATTAATCTCTTACAAAAAATCATGATTTTTTTCCTTTAAACTAACCGCAAAAATAATTGAAGATACCAATCGGTCGATATTACAAGCCCCTGATGATTAAAATGCGTGCATTTGAGCAAGCTATATCAGATTGGACATGAACCTCCAACTGGATTTTATTTCTTTTGGTGATTAGGGTTTATAAGCAATAACAGGTACAGTATCTCTAGCCAATTTACTAAAGGGCGGAAATGTCATTAAAGAAATTATAATTAACACCATTAATATTTTGATATTTTGTTAGGGGATTTTATGAAATAAACCCTTTCAGATATAATATACATATTCTGATATATATATATATATATATATATATATATATATATATATATATATATATATATATATATATATATATATATATATATATATATATATATATATATATATATAATGTACATATTAATGGAGACATTTATATCACATGGCTGCCATATATCTTTTGAAGTCTTATTTGTTTTTCTCATATCCATGTTGTATTCAGATATATTTTCTCTTATTTGATTCATATCCATTCGATTTTGACGGTTATAGATATGAGTTTTTCTTATCGATATATATTTATATCTCAGATCTGTAATGTTACGATATATGAAAATATGGAAAGTGTCATATACAATTTGTTTGCACTCTAATCTACAATGAATAAATTACCACCCATTTATTTAGAAAATATTCGCACATAAAATTTATTAATTAGAATAGTAGTCCACCATTCCAAACCCCACCCCCAACACACACACACCACCACACACATAGAGACAACTCCCTTCCTCTATGTAATTCTTGTATCTAGTAGCTATGTGCAGCAACGACGACCCTCAAACGAGGCTCAAACAACAGCATCAGCTAAGAGCCAAGTGAAAAAAGTGTTGGGACAAACCCAGGGCCCAATAGAGCAGAGTCGCAGCTAAAATAGTGCAGAAGTAATAAAGAACACACAGATTTACGTGGAAAACCCCCTAAATGAAATTTGGGGTAAAAACCACGGGCACAGATAGAAGAATTCACTATGAGGAAAAACTTAGGAGGATTACAATCTCTCTTTTACAAGGAGATACTCTCTCTATTATTTTCTCTCACTTCTATATGTAGAGGAGTTGTTGTTTCCGGGATGAGTTTCGGAAGAAGAACTCTAGGCCTATTTATATCTTTTGGAAAATCACTATTCAAAATGTAATAATAATATTTTCCTGTTGCTACAGTGATTGCTACAGTGATTTTCTTGTAGCGATGCAGCTCTGCGCTTTCGGTGCAGCCGCCCTCGTTTTGTTTTGTTTTTGCGGGCCCCACGACGGGCCCCACTCTTTGACAATCTCCCACTTGAAGATTTGATTGAGTATCAATCATATCTTCACACCATTCTTTCTATCTTGCCATCTCTATGTTGCTTACGTCTCCGTCAGACCACAAGAGGATCTACACCAAATAAACTTGTCAGTATTGATTGCTTTTGTCAAAAAATCTGCTAGGTTGTCTTTGGTGTGAATTTTCTGCATATCCATGGTTCCTTCCTCCACTTTCTCACGAACAAAGTGGTACTGAACTCGAATGTGTTTGGTCTTTGAATAAAAGGCTGGATTTCTTGCCAAATGCAAAGCACTATGACTGTCACAAAATAGAGAAATCTTCTTTTGTTCATGGCCGAGTTCCTCCAGCACCATCTTCAACCATATCGCCTCTTTACTAGCTTGTGTAGCTGCTACATATTCTGCTTCTGTTGTTGAAGTAGCCACAACTGACTGCAGTTTTGAAACCCAGCTTACAGCTCCGCTAGCAAGTGCAAACATATAGCCTGTGGTGGATTTGCTATTATCACGATCACCTGCATAATCAGAATCAACATATCCACTGACAATAAAATCAGATCCCCCATAACATAATGCAACATCTGAGGTGCCCTTAATGTATCTTAGGACCCTCTTTACAGCATTCCAATGCTCTCTACCAGGATTCGCCATGTAGCGACTAACCACTCCCACTGCTTGTGCAATGTCTGGTCTTGTACAAATCATCGCGAACATCAAACTTCCCACTGCTAATGCATACGGTACTCGAGACATCTCCATCCTCTCTTCTTCACTGCTAGGACACATATTGGAGGATAATTTAAAATTAATAGGAAGTGGGGTAGAAATTGGCTTACAATCTTGCATGTTGAAGCGCCGCAAGATTTTCTTCAAATAATTCTTCTGAGAAAGCCAAATCTTCCTATTATTTCTGTCTCGGTAAATTTGCATCCCTAGAATCTTGTTTGCGGATCCTAAATCCTTCATTTCAAATTCCCTAGCCAATTGAGCCTTTAATTCTTTGATACGATCTTTGTTGGGGCCTGCAACCAACATGTCGTCAACATACAACAACAAAATAACAAAGTTATTTTCGCCAAACCTCTTGAAATATGCACAAGGGTCTGAATTGAGTCTGTTGTATCCAAGGCTCATGATGAATGAATCAAATCTCTTGTACCAACACCTCGGCTCTGGTTTTAGACCGTACAGAGATTTGTTTAACCTGCAAACCAAGTTCTCTTTTCCTTTTTCTTCAAAACCTTCTGGTTGGAGCATATAAATTTCTTCTTCAAGATCTCCATGAAGAAAAGCTGTTTTTACATCTAACTGTTCTAGATGTAAGTCAAATACAGCGCTCATCGCCAGAACTATTCGAACTGTTGTAAGTCGAACTACAGGAGAAAATATTTCATTAAAGTTAATACCTTCTTTCTGAGCATATCCTTTGACCACCAATCTAGCACGATATCGCTCCACTTTATCATCGCCATTTCGCTTAATCTTATAGACCCATTTATTTCCAATGGACTTCCTTCCTTGTGGTAGTGACACAAGTTCCCAAGTCTTGTTCTTATGGAGAGCTTCGATCTCTTCCTACATTGCTGTCATCCACAAAGATGCGTCTGTACTGTTTACAGCTTCATGGAAAGTTGATGGCTCTCCATCCTCCGTTAGAAGACAGTATGCAACGTTACTCTCCGTAATATACTCCGAGTGCCAAGTCGGTGGTCTTCTCTCACGAGTTGACCTTCGAACTTCTGGATCCTCGGCTTCGACTGGTTCTTGTACATCATGCTCCCGTGCTGCTTCAGAAGAATCTTGATCATTTTCCACCTGAATATCTACGCCTCTCGAGTCCTTCCCGAGCTTCCTTTCTCTTCTATTTGCGGTTGATTTTCTACAAAGATAACATCTCGCCGATGATAACCTTGTGGTAGTGGGATCCCACAGCGATACCCTTTACTCCATCAAGATACCCTAAGAATATACATTTTCTCGATTTTGAATCCAAATTTTGTAATTTCTTGGCGTTGTACATTACGCATTAATCGGACTTCCAAATATATGGAGGTTGGAATAATCAGCTGGCTTGCCACTCCACATCTCCATCGGTGTCTTCAACTATATTGCGGTTGATGGAGATCGATTCACCACATAACAGGCGGTTTTTATTGCTTCTACCCAAAAGACTTTCTCCAGATTTGCAGTAGCCAACATTGCTCTGGTTCTTTCCAACAGAGTTCTGTTCATACGCTCCGCTACTCCATTTTGTTGTGGAGTATACCGCATCAATTGTCTTTGATGCCTTCTTGCTTGCGCACGCGAAATTCACCGTCTATGTATTCTCCTCCATTATCTGACCTCAAGCACTTGATCTTCTTGTCAGATTCAAGCTCGACTCGCGCTTTGTAGGCTTTAAAGACTGAGAACACATCCGCCTTCTTCTTGATAGGGTACACCCAACATCTCCGGGAGTAATCGTCAATAAAGGACACGAAATACTTCGCATCTCCCATGGATGTAACTGGTGCTTGCCATACATCAGAATGAACTAGTTCCAGAATAGCATTGTTTCTAGAACTCGATGTGTTGAACTTTAGCCGATGCTGCTTGCTCGTAACACAATGCTCACAAAATGGAAGAGCTACCGATTTGAGCCCAGGAAGCAGGTTCTGATCGGAGAGAATCTTCAAACCTCGTTCTGACATGTGGCCTAGTTTACGGTGCCACATCATGGTTTCTTCTTCTCCACTACGGTTGATGCCACACATGAATCGCCTTCCGCAGAAGTCTCTCCCTTGAGCATGTACGATTTGCGCCTATCTTTTCTCCTTTGATCACCACAAGCCCTCTAACAATCTTCATGATCCCATTTTCTATATGGGTCGTGAGGCCGATCAAAAATCCTCCGTGACGAGGGTCAGCGACCCTAGTTGTTAAAGCTTCAAAACAAGACTCGGTCAAAGGCGAGGCTCAACCTCAATCACAGGTTCGCCTGCGAAAACGGCTCAACAGTTGATTAAACGAGGCTCGCCCACAACACTTAAGTTTGACGAGGCTCGCATTACGATATCAAAGTTTGGCGAGGCTCGTCCCCTAACGTCAAAGTTCCGTGAAGCTCTCCTTTCGAGCGAGGTTCGCCAAGCGGTGAACTCGCCATTCAACCGAGGTTCACCTATAGCGGTGAACCTCGCCATTCAACCGAGGTTCACCTATAGCGGTGAACCTCGCCATTCAACCGAGGTTCACCTATAGCGGTGAACCTCGCCATTCAACCGAGGTTCACCTATAGCGGTGAACCTCGCCATTCAACCGAGGTTCACCTATAGCGGTGAACCTCGACATTCAACCGAGGTTCACCTATAGCGGTGAACCTCGACATTCAACTGAGGTTCGCCTACAGCAGTGAACCTCGACATTCAACCGAGGTTCACCTACAGCAGTTAGCCTCGACATCCAAATGAGGTTCGCCACGTATCGAAGCTCGCCATCCAACCATTTCATACAAGGTTCGCCTACAGCAGCGAAGCTTACTATCCAACCAAAATGCATAAATGCATCGGTAGAGGTCGCCAAGCGTGGCTTCGTTAGCAAACCGGTTCACCCAAGTAGCGAACCTCGCCATTCAACCGAGGTTCACCTATAGCGGTGAACCTCGACATTCAACCGAGGTTCACCTATAGCGGTGAACCTCGCCATTCAACCGAGGTTCACCTATAGCGGTGAACCTCGCCATTCAACCGAGGTTCACCTATAGCGGTGAACCTCGCCATTCAACCGAGGTTCACCTATAGCGGTGAACCTCGACATTCAACCGAGGTTCACCTATAGCGGTGAACCTCGCCATTCAACCGAGGTTCACCTATAGCGGTGAACCTCGACATTCAACCGAGGTTCACCTATAGCGGTGAACCTCGACATTCAACCGAGGTTCACCTATAGCGGTGAACCTCGCCATTCAACCGAGGTTCACCTATAGCGGTGAACCTCGCCATTCAACCGAGGTTCACCTATAGCGGTGAACCTCGCCATTCAACCGAGGTTCACCTATAGCGGTGAACCTCGACATTCAACCGAGGTTCACCTATAGCGGTGAACCTCGCCATTCAACCGAGGTTCACCTATAGCGGTGAACCTCGACATTCAACCGAGGTTCACCTATAGCGGTGAACCTCGACATTCAACCGAGGTTCACCTATAGCGGTGAACCTCGACATTCAACCGAGGTTCACCTATAGCGGTGAACCTCGCCATTCAACCGAGGTTCACCTATAGCGGTGAACCTCGACATTCAACCGAGGTTCACCTATAGCGGTGAACCTCGCCATTCAACCGAGGTTCACCTATAGCGGTGAACCTCGACATTCAACCGAGGTTCACCTATAGCGGTGAACCTCGCCATTCAACCGAGGTTCACCTATAGCGGTGAACCTCGCCATTCAACCGAGGTTCACCTATAGCGGTGAACCTCGACATTCAACCGAGGTTCACCTATAGCGGTGAACCTCGACAATCGCCTTTGTCTTTAAGGACAAGGCTCCAAAATCAACGGGCTAAGAAATGGGTTGTTAAGCAATCCAAGTCCACTTCGATGATGTTAGCCGTTTTGGCTTCGGCGAGCCTCATGCCTTTTGTGAAGACCGGACCTTCTAATGGTCCACTCTCGAGACGCAGCCCGGCACGTGACGAGAACCAAGCTTGGCGTGCTCGAGCTTTGGTCTCGTTGGACGGATTCCACTATCGTCCAAGAAAATAAGCGAACCTCGCCATCATCGGGGTTCATTCAAAACAAGACAGGCGACCTCGGTCTACAAGACGAACGCCGCTCTGTGCGAGCCTAGCCAGCGCGAACCTCGTCTGCCTAGTCAAGCAAATAACCTCGTCGCGCAATGCCGGCGAACCTCGCCACAACGCGAGGTCCTCAAAAGGAACGAGCTCGTCTGTGGCGAACCTCGCCACAACGCGAGGTCCCCTTGAATGACGAATCTCGTTTGAATGGCGAACCGCCCGGAAACACGAGGTCCTCTAGAGGGAACGAACCTCGTCCAAGCAATGAACTTCGCCAAAGATGAGGTCTCCTATAAACAGGGGCGAACCTCGGCAGTGGCGAACCTCGCCGCTGAACAAAGGCTGACAGCCCGCCAGATCGCCGAACTCGATTCGAGCCTCTCTCATCACGATGCTTGTTTTTCAGAGTCAACCGGGGAACACCCACCTCGATCTCGTGATTATCTCACACGCAAACGTGGCGCCAATCAAATGCGCCTCATTGTCATTGTGAAGCTCATCTCTGCGATCGTGCCAATGTTCATCAACGCTCGACTGCTTTTGGCGATTGTCGACCGTCAACTGCATCGGCGTTCCACCCTAAAAGCGGCGGCCCGCGATAGTCATGGGGTGACTATCAACATGGTTGGGAGAAGCGGAGCAAGACCTCCGATAGTGATCCCGATCATCGGACGAGTATTCCCGAGGTTAAGCGCTTTAAAATACTCAGTGCGTATCGCGGCAATCTTCACGGGTGGCAATTCCACTTGACTATAGCCAATTGGTGGGGTACTCGAAGAAGTTGAGAATTCGGCATGGCTACATCCCAACCGAATCACGACTTCGTGATCGTGCCGTGTCTCATGGCGAGCGAGAGGAAGAGATGACACGAAGAATAGAAGAGCAACAAGCTACTATTCTTGCGCAACAAGAATCTATCGAGGCAGCAGAAATGATGATGGAGAAACTGATGGGCAAGAAGAAGATGGACGAAGGAGGATCCAAATCGAAGCAAGAAGGCTATAACGTGGATCATGATGTCCACTCAATGTCATCGGAAGCGGAATCGAACCCGCGTACAAAAGAGCAAGATCATGTGTTGCGGGATTTCCAAAAGCAAACGGATGCTCAAACCCAAGGGCAATCAAAGGAGCTGGGGGTGGCGAGGCCATATCCTATAGAATGGGACGATGTCCCATATCCTCCGAAATTCAAGCCACTTAACTTAGTGCAGTTTGTCGGAAAAAGTTCTCCGTCACAACACATCTACTTCAAGCACAAACCGGCATATAACGGTAATGATCCTATTATGACCCAATTATTCATTAGCACTCTTAAGGAAGTAGCCTTGAGTGGTTCGAAGGTTAGAGCCCGGTTCTATCAACTCTTGGAAAGATCGCAAAGGCTCTTTATGGCCCGATTTTGATGATGACACCGAGGTGTCTATGGCCACTTTGCTGGTCGAAAAGCAAAGAAGGCAGTCGTCGGCCGCGTTGTCAGCGATTCGAAATCTGTCTTTGCACTCCGGGACGGGCCTCAGGCGACATTCATCGGGATGTGCAGAGCCAACCTCTCGATCAACATACTTTCTAAGATGGGTGCAGATTGAGGCATACTCTTGGAAAGAATTGGTGAGGCAAGGCGAACAAGTTGAAAACATGATTAAGAGGATCGAGGCGGAGGAACCTCAGGACTCTCGTCCTAAAGGGGGTAACGAGAATAATTTTACTCCTCAAAAGCAATCGAAGGGGAAGGAGACTTTAGTCGGAAGCTCAACCTACTTCAAGATCCTTCAGCGAGAAATCAAGCGTTCGACGGTAGTCCTCAGAAGAAGTATGATTTTAAGGATGACCAGGTTATCCCAATCCTTAAAACTTTGCTTAAAATGAACAAAATCACGCTTCCGGAAATAAAGAAGCCGGAGGAAGCCTCAAGAACGGATGATCCAAAATACTGCATGTACCATCGAATGGTACACCATCCGACGGGGTCATGTTACATATTGAAGGACAAGATCCAGGTCCTGCTAGAAGCAGGTGTTATGACTCTGCGGGAGGATCAAAAGAAGGTGTGCGCAAACATGGTAAGCCCTCGATTTGGCGATTTTGCGGAATTCCAAGTGCAGGACGGTGTAAAACCGATCCATCAAGCAGAAGCCAAAGTTGTGAACTTTGATCTCCAGCGGCGGGAAGCACAAGGTATGGTCCCTTACACTACGCCGAAAGGCGAAATTATGTGGGTTCATCCTGACTTGTTATCAGATGAACAATGGACTTCTTCAAAGTCAAAAGGGAAGTCTTATGCGCCACCTGCTGGCGAAAGGAGAACAGTCAATGACTCCACAGAGCAACAAAGCGCCGGTACGCAACTTTGTACGGTGTTGGCCACTTTCCGAAAAGAGTTCGCAAAGGTATCGAGGCAACACCGGTGTACCGGCAAAGCGCCGGTCGGTGAGCCCAAAATGAGGAGATCGCTACAACAGCACTTTCGGAAGGACATGCACGAAGCGAAGGCTCCTTTCGGTTTGGCGTGTTAGCCCGGCTCTCCAACATCGGCGAAATTACTTTATTTGAACTCTTGCGTCTCTCTCAATCTACGAGAAGCTCTGCGGCGTTGGCCCGGATAATGAAGCGTTCCTCGCTCATTTCCCGAAAAGGACAACAGTTTGTGTCCAATGTCATCGTCTTCAAAGGACCGATACCTTGCATTACTTTTTCATCGGAGGACATGCAAGTGAGGAACCCAAAACATGATAGGCCGTTGTACTTCACCGGCTATATCGGATCTGTCGAATCAGCAGAGCTCAAGTTGACCGGGATGCATTGAGCATCATCCCACCGAGGATCATACAACATCTTGGGATACGCTGCAGCTAGCGACAAGGGACTACCATCTGGTTTCAATGCTACTAATTTCGCCCCTTGGGCAAGATCAAACTCAAATGCCAAATAGGAGACTTGAAGGCAGGCGTTACATTCGTCATTGATCGAATACATCTTATAATGCGCTATTGGGTGCGCCCTTGGATCCATGAAAATCGATCGTCCGTCTACGTTGCATCAATGCATGAAGTATGTGGATGAAGAAGGGTGGTTAAAACATTGGTGTGGAAAGGCAACCATTCAAAGGCGTGGAGAATTATTTCTTGATTACGTCCACTACCTTGAGGAAGGCCAAACCGATGAACCCGCAGTCGAGGACTATGGCGTGAAATGAAGGCGACATAGAATCAGAACAAGGAGTTGTTTTCAATGATGTAAAACCCTTTGTAATCGATCGAATGATCACGATGGCGACATAGTTGATTTTAATGAAAATTATGATTTAGCTTACGTGTCGGTGTTAAAAGTCATCTTGACTTAGCGTCGAAAATTCTTCCACGGTTGTATCTTTGACCGACATACACATGCCCATTCGATCGTCATTCATGACACCAAAACACTCAACTCTTCATGGCGGTTTTGTGTGATCACGGCCCGAATGATGATCGAGAAAGACATTATCTTTGGGCAAGTTAACAAACCATTGCAAGGCGAGGTGGAACAACCCAAACAAAGGGAAAGAACCCCAATTCTCATATTTCTAGCGGTATAAAATTGATGAAGAAAATGGGGTATGACTTCTTCAAAAGAAGGACTAAACTTGGAAAAGGCATCGGGACAGATCAATCTGCTTATGTCGGGAAGGCGGCGATGATTACTATCATAAAACTTCGTAAAGGGTTAGGATATGAGTCGCCCATTACTCATGGCATGTCATGGTGAGGTGAATCGGATCATTCATCTTACGAAGCAATTCACGGGATTCGGCGTCGGTATAGGATGAATTTAAGTCCTTGATGGTCAATATGACCTCGGTGATCAATAGAGATCCAGAAGATGATCTCTTACGCTATTGGAAGATCAATGAGTCATTTGGGAATGCAATGGGAACATCGTTTTGAACAACGGGAACCACCCACGATGACAAAATAATCCAAATAAATATGGGGGCGAATCTAATCCAAAACCCATATTCATAGCGATAGTTTGTGGTGAAGAAAGGAGAGCCTTATCGCTTTAGTGCGAGGAATATATCGATGTCTTCATGGAGTTATGAAGATATCTTAGGGTTTAGACCCTCAAGTGGCCATGCATCGCCTTAACATTAAGCGGGGCTAAACTGTTAAACAACAACAACGGCGATTTTCCCCTCAGGTCATGAAAGCCATCGAGAAGAAATCGGCGATCAAAGCGGGGTTCATCAGGAAGTCGGCATCGGTTGGGTAGCAAATATAGTACCGGTGGTAAAGAAAAGCGGACGGATCCGGCCGTGTGTTGATTACAGGCGTAAATGCGGCATGTCAGAAGGCGATTTCCCTCTACCAATTCGGACATTATCATCGACAACACATGTGGATTCGAGAGGATGTCTTTATGGATGGCTTTTGAGGTACAATCAAATCAAAATGCACCCGATGGCGAAAAGCTGCGCTTTCGAACACCGAGTCGAATATCTTGTTATCTGATTATGCCTTCGGCTTGAAAAGCGGGGGGCTACATACCGCGTGCCATGACCACCATTTTCGAAAACATTTGCGGAAAGCGATTGGAATGCTCGTAGGCGATTTAGTAGTTAAGAGTCGTCACAAAGTTGATCACTTGCATGACTTGAAGACAACATTTGAGATAATGCGGGCACATCGGTTGAAGATGAACCCAACCAAGTCTTTTAAGGGGATGTCAAGTGGTAAATTCTTAGGGTTAAGTGGTCACGGCCAGATGGTATCGTCTCGATCGGACAAGATCAAAGCTATCCGAGGAACTTCCACCTCCTAGAAGCCTTAGGGAGCCGTGGTCTCCAAAGTTTGGCTTACATTCGATTCATTTCCAATTTATCGGAAATGTCAACCCTTCTCGAAGCTCATGAAGAAAGGTGTATCGTTAGTTTGGGATGAAGGCTGGCAGGAAGGCATTGAAGAGATTAAAACATATCTTTCTAATCCCCACATTGCTAGTTGCACCTAAATCGGAAAGCCCTTCGATTTACATCCGTCTCTGAGTATCGTTAGCGAGTCTTTTAACCGGGCGATGACAATGGCCACGGGCGGTGATCTATTACCTTAGTAGGGGCGGCCGGGGGCGAATATCGATATCCTCCCATTCGAAGGAATGTTTGGCTTTGGTCTTTGCCATCCAAAGATCGCGGCATTACAGGTGGGGCCGGACTATACCGTCGTCATCGAATCGACCCATAAGGGTATTTATGACCCGACTGTACGTTGAATGGCGAATGGCTAGATGGGCATTATTATCTCGATGCGATATTCACTTCAAACCTCGGAAGCGGTGAAGGGTCAGGCGTGTGTGATCTTATGGCTAACCATCCTTTGAAAGGAAAAGTCGAATTGTATCAAGACATGCACGATGAACCTTATGAAGCCAATTTAGCCTCTAAGGAGCAGGTGTGGCAATTGTTCTTTGATGGGCGCGAGGCGACTCGGCTGACCCGTTGTGGCAGTGGGGGTAGTGTTGATATCTCCACAAAACCCGTGATACTGCGGTACGTTATGGTTGTGAGAACCATGCACCAATAACATAGCGGTATAATCGTTATTGATTGGTCTCGACATAGCCAAACATTTGGCGTGAAACACCTTGAAGCATTTGGGGATTCGATGTCATTAAAACAACTAAGAGGAGAGTATGAAGTCAGGCGAAGACCTTATCCCTCATCATCGTGGCCGTGACTTTAGTGACTCCTTTGGAAGCTTTTACATTGATCATGTGCCCGTTTGCGAATACTTATCGCGTCGTTAGCGTCTCTTGCGGCTCACTAGCCTTGCACGAGAATGCTACTGCGGTTATTGTGTCTAGTCGGCTATTTCGACCAAAATATGCATTACAAATCCAGCGTCGAAGCGAACCTAAGTCACTTGAAGCGAGGCTGGCGGTTCCGATCATCGACTATGTCTTGCATGGGATATTGCGAAGACATAAAAGAAAGGGAGTCAATTAGATCGGCGAGCATCAAGATTTTACTATGATTCCCAATTCTGGACTTTGTATAGAAGGTCCTATGATGGGTTCTTGCTTGATGTTTGTCAACTAAGAAGCGAGCAAGTCTTGAAAAGCTCATGGCGGTGTTTGTGGAGCACACCGGCTGGACCTAAGTTATGGGACCGATTCGTAGACTTGGGTATTATTGGCCAACAATGGTAAAACGCAGTGGCTTCGCTAAGCGGTGCCATGCATGCGGATACATGCTAACTACCTTCATCAACCGGAGAACACTTGCATCCTACCCGCGTCACGGCCATTTGAAACATGGGGAATGGATATCGTTGGTCCATTTCCCCACCTTCTTCAAAGGACATCGCTTCATATTGGCGATAGCGACTATTTCTCAAAATGGTGGGAGGCTATTCCATTGAGAATGGTCAAGGCTAGTGATGTGATCAAATTTGTCAAACATCATGTCATATCCGATATGGTGTGCCAAGGCAGTTGTCCCGACAATGGTCCACAATTTGTCGATCATGCTTTCCGCGATTACGATAAATTCGAATCGAATTTAGCATCAACGACTTACTATCTGGCTGAGCGGGCGGAAGCTTTTAATAAGGCGATCATCAAGATCCTTACTAAGATGGTCTCTTCAAACAAGAAGGATTGGGATGATAAGTTGGGACAAAGTTTGTGGGCTTACGCTGCTGGTTCGCACACCAGCAGTACCACCCATATGCTTTAGTTTATGGTTGTGAAGCTATTTTACCGATGGAGATTCAAATTCATTAAGCTCGAATAGCATTAACCAACGGAATGGCGTGAAGAAAATCATCGTCGGCCTTGAGAACTTGAAATGCTAGATGGCGACTACGGGCTCAACAACATATCGAGTTCTACCAGTCAGTTTCTAAAGCATTTGACAAGAAAGTTAAATGTCGCATTTTCAAGGAAGCGACCTCGTTCTCATTGTCAGGCGATGATCCTCAATTCTAAGAAGAAGGGAAATTCGAACCAAAATGGGAAGGACCATTAAGTAGTGGAGTGTTTTCGAATGGGCGTACGCTAACCAATCAAGAAGGCGATAAAATCATGATGCCTATTAATGGTAAGTTTTAAGAAATATTACCCTTAATTAATTATCTCGTCATTTCTAAGTATTGGCCTACCAAGTAATGTGTCAATACTTTATCGTACTATGTCCATCATTGGCCTACCAAGTGATGTAATATCCTATGTTTTCAGCGTTTGTCTTCGATCCACGGTCGTTATACTTCTATGTCGAGCGACACGATCATTTCCATATCGTTTCTTGTCAGAGTGACTTTATAGAGATTAACCAAGCGATATACCCTTATCAATTCCCTCACGAATAGCGGCCCATTATGTGATGTGCCCTTATTCCAACTATAGTCGTTATACTTCGTGTCGAGCGACTTGACTACTCCCACATGGTCATTTTTTCTAAATGACTTTGTTCATAATCCTTGTTGTTATACTTTCATGTCTTTGAACAACGATTGCTTTACGATCCGCGATCGTTATACTTTTCGTCAGCGAGCGATTCGATCATCCCCACATGATTTTATTCCTAATAATGACCTACCAGTGATGTGTCAACATTTCATCCTTTCAATGTTAGTCATTTCTCATAAATGGCGTTCATTGTCAATATTGACCTACCAAGTGATGTGTCAATATTTCATCCTCTCGATGTCGCCATTTCTCATAAATGGCGTTCATTGTCCATATTGACCTACCAGTGATGTGTCAATATTATGTTTATTGTCCAACATCGGCCTACCAAGCGATGTGCGATATTTTAACCTCGCTATCCTCATAATTGAGGCTCGTTTACAATCTAGTTGTTTGTAAATAGGGAGAGATTTTAGCATTAAGCCTAAAAGAACCTCCTCGAAACTCATCATCTTGAGGGAAAAGTATGGCTAGTCCAACTCAAGCGGTTGGTAAAGACATACCAAGTCCGTTGATAGCTGGGGATTTGCTAAAAATTCCAAATTGCAAATGCAAATTGCACAAGAAAACATTAAATGGACACCAAAGGCGAAATTTTATAACAAAATCAAGGGTACATGGGTTACAAGTTCTCAAGGGTTTGGCGGTTTGGTAGCAATCTTGACCATAGTTTCCTTGTGGCGACCTTGACCTCCTCCGGTCGCACCTTATAAAGATCGTCGTCGAAATGCGGCATCGGCTCACAGCAATGCTTAGCCCTTCCAGGTCATTAGATTCAGCTTGCACTGCGGCCTCGTGCGTCGTACATTGAGCTATCAAAGTCTGATGTTCCTCAATAGCAGCCGCTAGCCCACTACGCCTCGCCAATTTTGCACGAATATCGGCGAGTGCGACCTTGTAAGAGTCAACGAGGAGTTGTTGGTTGCTTCGGCGCCAACCCTTTTCTTTTCATCATCTGAGATGTGGCCTTTTCAAAGAGCGGCCAATAGGCTGCTTCTTCTCAAGTAGTTGGCGTTGGAGCTCAAATTGGGTATCATCCTTATTCTCCTAAGCGCATAACGCGGTCCTCAATCACGAGAAGAAGGGGAGTCCGCTGTCTCGCCATTTCTTTGAAAAGGGTCTGCTGCATGCGAGATAAGTTCGATAAAGGCGTAGGCTGCGGCGTTAGTCGAGCTTTGCATCACATCCGAGGAGGTTCCAATCGGCTTTGATCGGCAAAGTCCCACCAGCTCTAACACTTGGCGGGAGATTCTTTTAGGATGGTGAGGAAATTATGGCGAATCATAGATACCAGTATTCTTTTGACAAATCAAAAGAAGAGGGGTACCACGAAAGGATTTGAACGACGGACAAGCGAGGGCCGGATTGGCGGGACTTCAATCGAAGGAGTGGTGGCGGCGATCAAAGCGGTGAGGTCGAGGCACAACAGCGGCGGGGATCGCCGAATCATCATCTCGGTCACGGGTTCGACTTCGAAACAACGGCGGCCGAGGCTTCGTCGGCATACCGAGCATACCCTTGGCGGCATCGGGAGGGCCTTAATAGGGCTCAAACTAGCGGCGGCTTCAATCAAGGTTTCTCTCCTTACAGCTTGACTACGCTTGGTCAGGAGGCCACGGTCTTTTAGATCCTTGAGTTATTGGCACCAAAGCTTGGCTTCCTCGGAGCTCAGAAGTGGGGTGGCTTCTTGAGCCGCAGCTCAATGGTAGGCGGTGGGAGAACTTTCAAGAGGATCTTACGGAATATGTTCGATGGTTCTCCAAAGGAGCAAAATCTCCAGTGCCTCGATCGGGTTGACCCAGGAGTTTCTTCAACACCAGTGAGAAGGCATGTTGCTACCATACTCATCTAGAGCCTCATCTATATCCGCTTTGGGTCTCATGTGGGCTGGATTGGCGTGATGGCTCTTGAGTCCCATGAGTGGATTGGTGTGAGGGCTCCACACCGACTTGGGGTTTAGCGATCCGGCATCCGTTTGGCATGCAAATACTCTTTAGTCGAATCGGCTCCTCGTTGAAGTCGGCCTTCTCTATGACCCGAATCAATGTAGCGAAGAGTTGATGTTGAAGCACGGAATTTGGCGTTAGCCATGCAATGCCACTTGCGATGCGAGCGTTGTCGGGATTGAGGGTCCGTTGCGGAAGAAAAGCGAGCACCGTCTGCCGGCGGCGGTCGATACCAAGCCACGGCTCCCACAACTAAGCGCGGCCGTCGGATTGTAATAGAGGATTGGGATTACCGACATACTGATTGGTCATACCGGCCCGGCGAACAAAGCGGCAAGGTAGATAAGGCTCCTACACATATAGGACGAAGCGGCATACAAGATACCGGTCCGGATGCTCATGAGCCATAAGAAGCGATAGCGATAAAGTGGTATAACCACGAGCATTGGGTTCATCCACTAAAGCTTGTCCATAGCTGACCAGGAAAATGAGGGAGGCACGGTTAAAGAATAACTCTTATAGTCGGGGAGCGCCGCCTTGAAGCCATGTAATGTTTGGTCAATCGGCGTTCCCTAGCCTCGGATGAAAGGAGTAATTTGTCCCTCCGTGTGCGAAGGTGTACCCATAAGGGTAGGGCAATGCATGACGAACCACGCCATAAGATAGGCGTATGGTAATTCCACCCTTGGGTTCGATTACCATGGCGAGAAGGCATAGCAAAGCGCCGCAACCAGCGGTGAATCACGGGCAATCATGGCGGGGAGAAGTGCATATTGGCCCGTGTGCTAAGCGAGGCGGCGAGGAAAATCACCTCGGATGCCGATATGTCAAAGGCTGCCGGCGGGACGGCGATATGTTTAAGCCACAACATAAGGTAGCACTGCTTACCGCCTTGGAAGAAATCGGCTCCCAGCGATAAATATAAGTGTCAAGCGTCGTCCCTTAGGAAACCATGCTCGTCGTGTGAGTCACATAAGAAGGTTGTCAAGCACAAGCGACAATTTACGCCTCAAAGGACCGGGGGCACCACAATACCTTCCTTATCATCCGGCCCTTCAAAGAGGTAGTGGGCCCAAATATTATGATGAACTTTTCCCCTTCTTATCGGCCGACCAGTGCCTACGTAATGCAAATATAATAGTGGCACATCACTTCCCAATAGGTCTCCACTATTGGGGGTGATCTTTCCAAATCCGTCGACTCTTTATACCGGGATGTACTCCTCATCGGGATACTGCCATGAGGTAGCCGAAACCTCGGCCATCTCGTGCAAGGCAATCCCCATTAGTGCAGGTGAAGAAGGTATGAGTATCGGGATTATACAATTCCAAAATCCCAAGAAGCTGTTGAGAATTGTTCCTCAAGCCCGGTTGAGTTGCCACGATAGGAGCCCTAGGCCAAACCTCTCCAATTCATCACGATACTCTTCTAGAATGTATTAGTGATGCGAGGCCACCATTGCGAAGAACCCCCGAGACCAACCGAGGAGTTGGAAATCCTTGGCGGTGCCCTCCACCTTATGGAAAGCCACGACCAAAGGTGTTGGCATGACAATGGTCATGACGAAGCTCCCTCTGGAAAAGCCGGGTTGTAGACCCGGTTACATGATGACCATGGCGGTCCACAGTGCACCACCCGAGAGAAGTGACGCACATCACTCCATCTTGAGTAGGGGTTAGATCCCATTCATCTTCAGAGGATTAGAAGCGGCTCTAAGGAGGTAGGTGAGCAATCCGTTCCATTGCGGGCAAGAACATGTAGCGTGAGTTTACCACTCGGAGCCACTTGTACAAACCCAAGTCCAACAGATCTGGATCTTCAGTATCATCTCCAAACAGAAAGACAGGCTTTGCGATCTGGTCCCGGTTACGAGACTCCAAAGGGGCATCCGTAATCCAGCGCTGGGTGGATGTTGAAGGTTGAGAAAGAAGTCTCAACTCCTCTTGATCCTGTCTCCAAATGCGGGAGCGTTCACAAGAGGAGAGAAATCGGGTTACGCCTCTTGAGCACCGTTTGATCCAAAGAACCCGTTGAGGAATGGGGGTAGAAGGATGCTCAACTACACAAAAGAAGAAGAAGTTAGTCTCGAGAGGGTCAAATCGCCACTTCAAAGGACAATGTCACTCCAGAAGAACCTCGTCAAGCAGGCGAACCGTCATCAATGGCGAACCGCGGACAAGCGAACCTCGCCAAGCGAGGCTCATCCAACAAAGCGAGCCTGCAAGCGAGACTCATCTTTCGGCGAGCCTCGCCAAGCGAGACTCATCTTTCGAAGCGAGCCTGCCAAGCGAGACTCATCTGCGCCCGAAAGCGAGCCTCGCCAAGCAGACCCATCCCGCAGAAGGCCTGCCTCGACAAGACTCATCATTCAAAAGCCGAGACTGAAGCGAGCTTCATCTAAAATAATCAAACCTGCAAGCAGTGAGTTTCAAAACGAGAGACCCTATGGGGATCAGGAGATCAGAACCTCGATGAGGTTTATCAAGCCAAATGAGGCAAGCCTCGGCAAAACGGTGGCGGTTAGAAAGATATGATCTTGGAAGCAATATCATCTCAGTGAAAATCCGCGTCGTAAAATTAACTCTGGCGGACCAAAGTCATGTTTTGTGGCGATGCTCTTCGCCTTTTACTGTGGCGGGCGGTGGAAGCGAGCGAAGTCGATAGGCTTTTGCCTTTGCGATGGCGGTTTTGGGGCCATTGCTTGGCGTCAAGGGAATTCAGCGATTTAGATTGATGGCTTGGAAGATGGCGGTGAAGGGTTTTCTGCGACCTTTATTTGTCATATATAGGGTCTCGAAGAACCAATGGCGGCCGAGATATCGGCGGATCTCTCGTGATCATCGATGCAAGATCTGCGGGCGAGATCGAGGGATGTGACAAGTCATTTCGAAGGGTCTAATCCTAATTTGCCGCGTGGATCGCGGTTTAAAGAAATGCGAGCGAAGCGCCAAGGGTCGGTGAGTCACGAGGTTCATGGCCTTGCCCTCATATCTGAACTCTGGCGAGGTTGGCGTCGATTCGCCAATAGCTGATAGAAAAAAATTCAAAGTATTCCGGACCCACACAACTGATTGAGTCGAAAACTTTGAAGGGGTCTTAATAGGCGATCAAAAATCCTCAGGCGAGGTCGGGCGCACCTAGTTGTTAAAGCTTCAAAGCGAGACTTCGGTCAAAGCGAGGCTCAACCTCAATCTGAGGTTACGCCGCGAAGCGAAGCTCAGCGGTGATTAAGCGAGGCTCGCCCACAACACTTAAGTTTGGCGAGGCGCAAAACAGATATCAAAGTTTGGCGAGGCTCGTCCCAACGTCAAAGTTCGTGACTCTCCTTCGAGCCGAGGACGGTGGGCGTTGAACCTGGCCATTCAAGAGTTCTACGGTGATGAACCTGCGCCATTCAGGGAGTTCGCCTACAGTGAACCTCGCCATTCAAGCGAGGTTCACTATACGGCGATGAACCTCGCCATTCAAGCGAGGTCGCTACAATGATGAACCTGGACATTTATCACAGATTAACACGGCCAATGAACCTCGACATTCAGCGAAGTTAAGCCACAGCGGTGAACCTCGACATTCAGCAGAGTTCACCTCACGGCTGGTTAGCCCGACATCCAAATGAGGTTAGCCCGCGTATATTTCGCCATCCAACCATTTCATACAAGGTTAGCCTCAATGAAGCTTACTATCAACAAAATGCATAAATGCATCCGTAGAGTTAGCCGCGTGGCTGGTTGTTAACCGAAGTTCACCCAAGTAGCGAACCTCGTCATTCAATCAAGGTTCGCCGATCAATGAAGGGCTTCGTCATTTATGGCTTCGGCTAGCCATGCGGACAAAGCCAGCGGCCCGCGAAGGCCCGCGAAAGCCACGATAACCGTGGGTTAAATGGTGGGCATCGATTCGCCCACTAACCCACGTTTCCACAATTTTAGCATGATGGTTACATGCTTAAGGCCCAATATGGTGGCGGCTATTAGGAAGGGACTTTTGGACTTTTGGACTTTTGGAAGATTGGTAGCTTGCATACAAGAAAGATCGAGTTCTTCATCAATCATCAAGCTGCGTCGTTACGATCGTCAGCGAGGCGGATCTCGTGAGCATTGAGTGAAGCCTTCTTCGCCACCAAACCCATATAAAGAGAAGTGAATTAATCTTCTCTTCCTCATGTCGAGAGGGTGTGATTGTAATTCTTTTTCAAAGTCAATCAAACAAAACTTTTCGACTCTCAGGTCTTGCATCCCAATTCATCTAATTGTCCCAAAGACAATAGATTCTTCGAGCCCTTCATGTCGCACATCTTGAATAGTGGTATTGTGAGTCAAACATTTTAATTTAACGGTGCCAATACCACGGATCTCCAAAGCATGATCATTGCCCATGAATACGAGAACCCACGAGATAGGTTCATATTTGTGGAACCATTCCCTCCGGAGGTCATATGCCAAAAGTCTTTGAATCTAAAAGCGGACATCGGCAAACCTCTTCACCTTCATCAGCGGTGTTTGCTCCCTCGTATAAGATTTCACCATCGAATGCGATGTCGACAAGCGTATCCTTGAGATGTTGATGACTCACGAAGACTTTTATCACCACTCTTCTTATTGTGCCAACACTCCGGGCTTGGCGTGCCCCTTCTTGCCACAGTTGTAGCATTTGATATGCTTCTTACTCCTTGACTTGATCTACCACGAGCATGACTCCCCTGGAGCACGGTTCGTTGATCTTCCTCTCGTCACCGATAAGGCCTCGCTTGCGGCCGAACTTGCCACCTGTCTTTTTGTTCTTGCGCCGATTTTCTTCCTCCGAGCGGCGCGTAATCGTCGAAAACTAGCTTCTCCGCAAGGGCGTTATTTGTGAGGTTGATGATGAGTTGATCATATGAGTCGGTAGACTCGAAGTAGAAGCTCGCCGCGTTCATTCACACCGATTGCATGTCCCAATGTTGTGGTGGGAGAACAATGTGTTTAGGGTGTTGATATGGTGGTCATCGATGTAGATTTCGCCATCAGGAGAGTGTAAAGTCTTCTTTTAAGAAGATTTTATTGTGCAAGGACTTAGCCTCATATAGTTTTGTTAGAGTATCCCGGATCTCCTTCTTTGTCTTCTTCTCTTCTATACTTGCGTACCCGTCGACTAATGCGGATGGAGATTTGCAATAGCATTCCGTCCATCTCGTTCCACTTCTTATCATCTGTAATGTCTGCGGCCTTTCACCGGATGGCTAGGCAATTATTTTTCTCAAGATAGCCTTTATCTTCAACTTCCAGCGAGAAATTACTCCTCGATCTTGAAATTCGAACTTTAGTCATTGCTTCTACCACGAGCGGTAACTCCTTACTATCTCCGTGAGAACGATGCCGTATTTATGAGCGATACCGTATTTGTGAATAGTAACCGTACTTGTGAGCGATCTGCGTGTTGTGAGCGATCGCAGGTACTTCGTGAATAGTGCCCGGTACCTTCGAGAGAGTAAATGATATCTAGCTTATTACGATGTGAAGGATCCACCTTTAGCGGGCCATGAGCATACAATAAGCAGATACAAATACCCTAAGCCAGGCTCTCATACCACTTGTTGGGACAAACCGAGGGCCCAATAGAGCAGAGTCGCTGACTAAAATAGTGCAGTAATAAAGAACACATATTTCGTGGAAAACCCCTAAATGAAATTTGGGGTAAAACCACCAGACGCAGATAGAAGAATTCACTATGAGGAAAAACTTAGGAGGATTACAATCTCTCTTTTACAAGGAGATACTCTCTCTATTATTTTCTCTCACTTCTATATGTAGAGGAGTTGTTGTTTACGAGATGAGTTTCGGAAGAAGAACTCTAGGCCTATTTATATCTTTTGAAAAATCACTATTTAAAATGTAATAATAATATTTTCTGACCTTTCACGGTGATTGCTCTGATGATTTTATGGCGATCCACTTTTCAAGATATGACCATACTCGCTTTGTTTTGTTTTTTGGCCCCACTCTTTGACAAAAAGTGTAAGAAAGAGAGAGAGAGAGAGATAAACTAGAGAGTGGTTGGGTGCTCATTTTTT
>CM022705.1:44208018-44280419 GCA_012295165.1 Asparagus setaceus | reverse complement strand
TTCAAACAAAGAAAATGCCTTTATTTGGTACAATGAAAAGCGAAATTACAACTCTCTTCCTTTTGTGAACAAACCACGAGGATCTCTATTTTCAGGGATCACCGGCTTGCGTGGAGTTCTTTGCTGTCTTGGGGACTTTTGTTGATCCGTTGACCACCGCGCAATTCGATCACGGTGTAAGCCGGGTTACGGAACTTCTGAGGCGTGAGGGCTCGTTCCACGAAGAAGCGAAGCGCTGAGGATCACACTCACGAAGGAGAGGATGCGCTGCGGGGATCCACACTCACGAAGGAGAGGATGGCCGGGCGGGTGAATCTACAAGGAGAAATCTGGCTATCCACGAGATTAAAGGCGAAGCTTAACCTAGAGGGTATCGTAGTTCGACCGAGTTTGTTTACCCTTCATATAGATCGGCGTCGGCGGACTTGAGCTCATGGGGCACCGAGCCGTCGTCGTGATCTGTGAGGAGCTCTTGATAAGCCAAATCCCAAAAATCCCAAATCCAAGCTCCACGGCCAAGACCCCCTATTTATACATCTCGAGAGGGGGTGGCTCGAACCATTGGTAGAGCCACACTTCCCTTGGTAGGGGAGGCTCGGCCATGTTTGGTAGAGCCACCTCGGCACTGGCCGGGAGGCTCGACCATGTTGGTAGAGCACCGGCTTTGGGAGGTACCTCGACCAGTTGGCAGGGTGGTTCGACCATAGTGGTAGAGCCACCTCGACCAGTGGTAGAGTACCTCGACAATTGGTAGGAATCACGATAGATCTCAGCGTCGTTTTTTGTGTCATTTTTGTGTCGTTTCTCCGTCGATTCTTGGTCTTCGGGCTTGATTTTTCTCGGTGATGTAAGCCCGTGTTGAGTAAGTGTCCGATTAACTTTGGAGCTCAAGCGGTTCGTTTGCATCGACGGACTAAAGTGCGGTTGATTGATCGTCAACGTTTGAATTTAGCCAGCTTCGCCTCGTTGAGCCGTCGTCGGGTTTTCTCCACGGCAGCGTCGTTCGGCAGCTCGTGCGCCTCGGCGACTCACTTCATGGGTTCGTCGACTGGCTTTATCGTTTCGCGGCGTAATCCGTCGGCGGCGTTAGATTGGCGCCGTCGGATGGATCGTCGGTTGTCAACCCACCGTTCTACGAGTCTTGTTGAATGCGATAGCCAATTTTAGCGCCTACTGTTGTGTCTTCTCTTGGTAGCGAGCCTGTTGTGTTTTCTCTTGGGGTAGCGAACCATTTCATGAAAGAAATTAATAATAGGTGTTAATATTATCGGTGGCTTCAATCGTTTAAGATTTTCAGCCGAATGGGAGCTTAGTGAATGTGACTGTTCACAAGTCTAATCATTCAATACTGCGAAAACGGATTATCCTGAATACATTAGGGATAATATATCTTCAGGAACTTTCAGTTAATTGGCATCATTAACTTGTCACCATCTTGAGTGATCAAGCGATATGCTCCATTTGAGTAGAGCCATTATCAATTATAAGCGTCCTTCCCATTTAATTGGAATTTGCCTTTTTCTTGGAATTGAGAATCATGCGATTCGTAGAGCGGCGGCCAGCAATCTCCCTCCTTGAAACTCCGATCTGGGACTTTCTTGTTAAAGGCTTTGGAAATTACGGCTTGGTATAATGTCTTTGAGCTCCCAAGCTTCTATCTAACATCTCAAGCTCTTCAAGGCGCTTTTGATGTTGCTTTCGTCACTGTCATCCACATGGCGGGCTACGTGGCAATTTGTATCTCTAAAGGCAAAATGGCTTCATCCGTATAAAGAGAATATGGTGTGAATCACTTGGTGTTGAGCGTGGCGGTATGCCAAGAGCTTCACCAAGTTTATCATCCCATCGCGTTTATTGGTTTTGACTAGCTTTGCTAAGATCTTAATGATAGTCTTATTGAAGGCTTACTAAACCATTTGCGGTGGGATTATAAGGCTGTGGGCGAGGCGTCTTGTATTACGAACTACTGCTTGAGAATCGGCGAAGCGTTCGATGAGCGAGGACCATTGTCATGCACAATTCGTCTCGGAACACCATATCGATAGATAATATGGTGTTTAATGAATTTGATGGCGATTACTTCGTCTTGACTTCTTTGGCGAATTGCTTGTCCATTTAGAGTAGTCGGTGTCGCTAAAATGAAGCGATCACCTTTCGGCCGAGGAAATATGGGTCCTACCACATCCATTCCCCATGTTTCAACGGCAAGTAGGCGGTGTAGATCTTACGCGGTGATGCATGTAATTTGCATGTATTTGACATGCTTGACATCATCTCGGCGTATTCGATTGCATCTCTAATCATGGTGACGATAATAGCCTAATCTTTTTAGTCTATCTCCCGGCTTAGGACCAGGTTGATGTGCATAAGTCGTCATGAGCTTCTTTAAGTGCCTCTTCGCTTCCCGGTCGAACACGGGTAACAATCCATCATATGTCGGACGATAAAGTGTTGAGATCTTTGCGTTGTAGTAGAATCTCGGTGCTCTTCTTCGAATAGATTCCCTTTCTTTTGCATCTTACGGTAAAATACCATGTAAGACATAATCTATAATCGGAAGCGTAATCTCGGCTTCGGGTCCGTTGAGTAGCATGTGCTTCTTTGACACCCAAAATATATTACGGTATGAAAAGTTGGTGTGTCCTCCACGATGTGGCTACTTTCTGTTTGAGGGTTAGCCAATAAAGCGACCAGATCTTTGCCTTGTCGGCATAAAGCGTTACGGCCGTGGTATATATTCGATGAAGAAACTTTTGAATGATTACGTCTCTATTGCCACTTCATGATATGGGATCAAATCCGGTTCTAACTTCATAATCTCCACGAATTTGTTTAACTATGAGTTGGGAATCGAGCTTCAAGATATTGACCCCTAGCTCTTTAGCAAAGCCGAGCCCAATAAGTAGCATTGTATTGACCACATTATTGGAACACGGTTCGGTCGGCGAATAAGCCCGAGACATCCGCGTGTTTCTGGGGAAAACTAAACAACTCAGACTCGGCGAAATCTTAGAAGATCGGGATCACTTGCCACATTGGTTCTTGCGAGGCGGCTCGTGAGATACAATTGCCACGTGTTCATGAGGCGTATGATTGGCGTCATAGGTTTGTCGGTAAATCTTCATAAAGTATAGCTTTATAAGCTAGCGGGTCGTGGCGGCTAGAAGATCACAAATCGCTTGTCCCTTCACCAGACTGGCTGTTTGAAGTGGATGTCGTATTGCGAAAGGAGTAATGCCCATCTCACTGTCGCCAATTCAAAGAAGGCTGTTTGTGTCATGAACGAATCGGGTTAACATCGGAAATAACATGTATCGTCGTCAGGCCGGATAATGGCGCACTACGAGCGCAAACACCAAAGCGGGCATTCTTTCGATATCGGGATATCGGATTCAGCGTAACCATCGTCAGAGCTCAAATAATATACGCTTGTTGGTGACCGTTATCATCATCTTGTGCTAATAAAGCACTTAATGAATGGTTGGTGGCTCGGCGTAAATCAGAGCGGCCTTCGATTTGGTGCGGCGAGAATAAGAGGATTTGATAGATACATTTTAATATCTTCAAAAGCCGACAAAGCATCATCCCAAGCGAGCGAAACATCCTTCTTGGCTAGCTTAGAGAGCGGTTGACATTTGCATAAGGTTTGAAATAAACCGTCTTATGTAAGCCAATCTCCTTGCAACCCTCGAGTTCTTTGAGATTCTTGAGGGTTGTAACTCATTAATCGCCTTCACCTTATGCGGATCAATATGAATTCCCTTTGGCGTGATGGCGAAACCAGGAACTTACCGCGGCCATTCCTAGGAAAGATTTAGTTGGATTCATTTTCAATTGATGACCCATAAGTTCAAATACCGTCACGAGATCTTTAATATGATGGCTCTTATCGACTTTTCACTACTAAATGCGTCATAGCATTGACGGTCTTTCTTAGATGATCCTCAAAATATTTGTCATTGCCTTGATAAGTAGCTCCTGCGTTCTTGGACCAAAGGGCATAGCGGTATAACAAAAGATGCGAAGCGTCAGAAATGAGGTATGTTTCTCATCGTCGGGATGCATCTTGATTTAATTATATCGAGAACCGTCCATAAATGACATTCTTTCAAACCATGCGTATTATCTATGATGACATCGTGATGGAGTGGAAAGTCATCTTTAGGGCATGCCAAGTTTAGATCTCTGAAATCGATGCAAATTCTAATTGTCCCATTCTTTTTAGAACGGGAACAATATTTGCCACCCAATCTGGATGTTGCTCTTCCGATAAAACCGATTTTATGAGCTTCTTAACCTCATTCGATTGCTTCCATGATTTCGGGCCGAAATCTTACATTGTTGTTTCCGCGGTTTAGATTACGGCGATATTAAGTCGGTGCCGCTGCTATACGGATCAAGCCGGGCATGTCTTCATAATTCGGTGAATACATCAATATATTCAGAATAAGAGAAATCAATTCCTCTTTTTCTTACGGAGGAGACTACCACTCACAAATATGGGTTTGGGATTATCTTCATCACCCATATTAACTTGAACAAGCTGTATCTTGGTGGGTGGTTCTCTTTGTTCAAACCTATCACCAAATTGAACATTCAGATGGAAAGTCGGTCTTTTCCATTACGGTAAATAATCATCTTCTTAGGACTCTATGGGACCTATTGTGGTCATGTTAGACATTAGTCCTTTGAATATTTCACCAAGACTAAAATCGGATCATGAGGAATCGTGACTGTCGTGATCATCAATTTGCGCGACATTCGGAAGATGAAGAAACATAGCCCAAACCCTTTTATATTCATAATAGCGTCGGGTTTCCTTTGAACATGAGAAGGTGGATCAGAACAAGCGTCGAGAAGCCAGCGGGTCCATGTGCAAAGTCATATCCCCATTTCTTCATGTAATGATGGCTTGTGAGCTATATTTTGGAAAATGTTTGCCACGGATCTTCGTTGCTATCTTAGTCTCCTCACAATAATCTCGTGGTGGGGATTTTCTTCCTTATCAAAGATTGTTTGTTTTGCATCTTCGAAGGAAGGAGGAATGTTGATCGTCGAACTTTGAAGGCATTTCTTGGCTCGCGATGAGAGTGGTACATGTACATCATGATCCTGTACAATGCATTCGTATCAATACTATGTACATACTCTAAATCGTCATTTATTATATGTTCATCGACGCTGCCGCGGTTACAACTTTCTCGGCGATCTGAGATCCGTCAAGATCGATTACAAGAGGTTCGATGTCATTAAATACAAAGCTTCCATTGTAATCGAGCCGGCCTCCATATCGACTTCATTACCGCTGTCCGGTACCACGGGCGATGGTTGATGTCGGATTGACACCATACAAAGAGAGTCGATAAAATAATTTTCTAACCCTTGAATGGTTGCTTATCGCGACCGTCTTGACCACATTATCGGTGTCAACATACTTCAAGCGATGTAATGTGGATGGGACTATAAGGCTACCATGGATCCAAATTGACCCAATAGTAAGTTGTGCGAAGTCTCGCATCGATGGCGTAACATGTGACTTGGACTTGAGATCTCAAAGGCGGCACTTTCCGGATTTTACCCAAAGTGCGGATCGGGTATTAAATCCATAAATCAGGTGCCGATGAAGCCCGACTTGCCGCAATTCCAAGATGATACATCAGCGGGTGACATAATGCTAGCTGCGGACCAGGATCCACTTGAATCTGTGATGTCGAGCCAATGTACGGTGAAGTATAAACTGTCATGCTTGAATTTTTCACGCATATCCTCGGGTAAAGGTTATGCAAGGAAATTGTGTTCTTTGCCAAGTTAGGTGTTGGTCTTCTCGAGACACCTTGACTTGAGTGATAAAAGCTTACGAATCGACTAAGCTTCTTGTAGGCTTCTCTAGTCTCTTTAGAAAGGCGTAGTAACTTCGTAAAGTTATCCTGTTGAAATGTTATTGGCCAGGTCGCGTCGAAGCGATATGATGAGCTGAACTTCGGTTTGTCCCTCTAATTGGATGATTAAATCGGAATGCCTCGGGACTTGCACCTCTTGAGGTTGTTTATCTTCGGCAGTTTGTATCCTCCTTGGCTACTTCCTGCCTTTTCAGTTATTGTAGGTGGAGTCATTGCCACCCCTAGTTCGTTAGAGTTTTGGCATTGAATCGAATTCTCGGGGTATTGATAACTGAATTTACCCATACGGTAGCATAAGCTAGGTTACCTTCGTCGAGAACTTCATGTTCATTTTCGGATAATGAAAGAGTTGGAGCTTTTCGTCACCCTCTTCGGATTATAGAAATATGAGCCTGAGCTTGCCTTTACACTTGGACTTCGTGTTGAAGAAATCCATTGCTCATCTTGAAGAAGATGCGGATGAATCAAAGTATTTACGCCATTAGGGTAGTATGATACCAACCCTTCGGCGTTGCCCATGTGGATCATCATTGCGGTTTTAACTTCAATCTCGGGGACAATCTTACGTAAATATGGCATGGGCAGAGATCCAAAGTTGATAGCCACCATATTTGAGCCAACTTTCTTCTCCTTCTTAGCGTTATGATTCCCATCGATTAGAGCTTGAATTTTGTCTTTAAGAACAAAACAACTCTTGGTGGGATGATGGACCCATACGTAGTGCGCACAATATTTGGGGTCGAGGTCTTGTCGCTTCCTCGATTTGTGTCGGGCAATTTGATCTTATTGTTATCTAAGAGTATTTGAATAAGCGGTACTTCTTCCTCTTTGAAAGTATAGCTCTTTTGGAACCTAGTATCAGGAGCCTTACGCAATTCTTGAGGTTTTGTTGAAACCTCAATTCGGTTCTTCTTTGTTGTGATGCTTGTTGTTCTTTGTTGGAATGCGATTTGCTTCAGCGGCATTAGCTTCACACCTTTCCTTTGCCACGGGGCACAAAATTGGCTTGGAGGAACGTTGTGGGTTCACCTCTCTCATTCTTCTTCCTCCTGATGAACCGTTCTGCTTCTTCACCGTTGAGTTTCAATTCCTTCCAAGTGGTTGGTGGTGCAACCCCCACGACTTCCAACAATTCTATAGAAAGATTGTTGTGGCAAGTCTTCAATATGAACTCTTGATGGTGGATCTCGCAATTCATAGCTTTATTGGAAGCGGCTTAGAAAGTGTCAATTGTCTCCCCATCCTTACGCTTCTCGTCTAGAAGAGTTCCAATGGAAACTTCCGTGTCATCATCGAAGAAATTCTTGAGAAAGAAGCTTTCCATGTCATTCAACGATTAATGCTCCGGCTTTGAGTCTTGATACCAATGTCGAGGCACTCGAAGGGTACCAGCGAATGACCAAATCATCAAAGGCTCATTTCAGAGATCACCCCAAATGAGACTTGAAATAGATCAAGTCTTTGTGGAAGAACCCTCGATCAAAGGTGTGAAATTAATCAAAGTGAATTTGGTTTGGGATTGAATCCCTCTCGGATATGGACCGCGGGATCGGTCTTCTTAACCTCGTGGCGGACATTAAAGCATTAATTTTGCCTTCAAGCTCCTTCATCTTTTCATTTTCACCTCGCCTTGTTTTGGATGATTTCGGTGGGAGGAATTGGAACATTTAAAACTTTGGGTATGGCCTTTTTCTTAGGAGGTTTATCGGCATAAATGTGTTCATCTATCTCCGGATCACTTGTCTTCGACATTATGGGCATTATGGTGGGTAACTCCACCTTGTTATTGGATTGGTACGTAGATGGCGTTTGATTTTGCAATTCCCTCATCTGTTGCATGGCTAATTCCATTTCTGTTTCATTTGACCTTAAGCTCTTCTCTTTGCTTGGCTAAGGCTTCTTGTAACATTTGAGCGGGGACATCGGAGTAATGGTAAAAGCCTCCCTATGGTGGCGACTCATTGAAGCGTATCGTCAAGCTATTCTTTGGCGGTCGGAAATTTCATCTTCGGATGACTCTCCTTCATGCATTCTTCTATAGTCAATGCGTCGCGTAGCTCGCAATTGCAATCGGGACATTCTCTGGGAAATCTGAGAGCTAACTCTTCCTCCAGGGGTAAAGTCTGGATCTTCATCATTTTAGGTCCTTTCTCTTTGTTTACCATGTTAATAGTAACCCGGAAGTTCATCGGTTGGATGGTAGATCTTCTCTTTCTTGATCGTCTTGACTCGGCGAATCTTCGTTTTTGGCGGGGAAAGCCTCTCGAATCTTGAAGCTCTTTGTGGTTGGCGTTTGATTGAACGGGCACATCGACAACGTCTTGATTAGTTGTGCACACGAACAAGAACAATTTATTTCATCAATCGTTCTCTTTAGTATGTTGCACCCTGACTGATGACACGGTTGATGTGGTTTGTCACTGTTGTACTTTCACCCCAAGTGTAGCGTTGTCCTTAGCGGAGGACCGTCTTCTTTTAAGGCGTCGATCATTCGACTTGGGAGGCACCTTTGGCGTTTTAACTTCATCTGCTGAAGTTGTCTTGGCATGGATCATAAGTGTTTTATCATTTCGTGACTTCCGAATCCTGCGCCTCAAGTTCTTCCCTTTAGTCTCGCGGACCCCTTGGATGCTCAAGCGAGATGCAATTAATTCGGAGCACGAGATATTTCGACTTGCTCGGGACTCTTACGGGTGGGTAACTCAAGCGTTCTTTTCTTGGTGCCTTGCCTTTATTTCCGGTTTGGACCAAGGCGATTAAACACTAAAGTTGGCGGATTTCCGGACGCGGTTGATACCTCCAGTGGAAAGGCGGAAAAGTCCATTTTGCTAAGGCATGGAGGGCTGCCACCATTGTTGGCGGCCGGTGTCATCGGTAGCGCTTGAGCGGTTTATACCATTGTTGGCGGCGGCAACGACTTTATCTGCGCTAGCGGCGGCTCAAGCTGTCTCGGTGAAGGCTGTTGGCGAAGCAGACTCTTGAGCGATTTTGATGTCGACCGGGACCCAAATTTTGTGATTTTAGTCGATTCGCCGTTGATTTCGACTCCTGGCCTTGCGAACAACGGCTTGCGATGCCACGAGCAGCGCTTTAGCCAGCTCCTTCCTTGTCAATCGGGTCCTTTTGGCGAGAACCCATTCTTCCTTGGGAAGAGTGTTGTGGATTGAGTTGAGGCATTGTAGGTTCTTGGCCCTCGATCCGTGAGTTAGTGTTGTAGTGAACTCCGTGCGGTGATTCTATGGCCTTGGCAAGTTGTCGGGCCATCTTTTGTATTTGTCTTTGTGAGCCCTCTTTGTCGAGCGGTTGAGATCTTGTTGAATGACTCCTTCTTGAAAGAGTCAGCAGCGAGCTCCGGCTTTGAGATCCGCGGGGTGTTGTTGAGGAAATCGCCTGCGTCGTAGCGAGCGAGACTCATTCGCCTCACAGCGAGCGAACCTCCTTCTTTGGAGATGAGATCCTCCGATGCTTGCGGTGAGGGGACCGATGAAGAAGAGGAGAGATATTCTTGAACTTGGCTTGATGAAGAAGTAGTCGATCCATTGACCATGAGTGCGGCTTGATCATTTGCAGAGCGACACAACGATCTCGGGCTCGAACCGTTGGCTCCTTTGTGGTAAGCCATCGTGTTTGGGTGAAAGTTGTTTCCATTGTAAAACTTGAGAAAATTACACTTTGATTCAGTTACAAAGAAATTTAAGTAACTCTCACAAACTTCGAGCGAGAAGGCGTTACGCGTAGATCTCCGCTTTTGTGGGTCTTTGCATGCTTGGGGGCGCGTAATCCGTGGACCACCGAAACGCGATCGTCGAATCGTGAGTTTAGTTGATGCTTAAAAGGAAATAAGAACTTAAGCAAATATCTTAGCAAAGTAAGATATCTACTCTTCTCAAGAATAAGTCAAAGCTTAAGCTTCGAGGAATCTCGTGTGGATCGTGTTCTTGAACTCAGGAAGCTTGGATTCTCTCTCTCTCTTTGCAATAGCTCTGCTTATCGATCTCGATTGCCGATCCCTTGAAGTGGATGTAGGGGGTTTTATAGACTTTGGGAGCGTGCCCTCTGAAAAACACAAGTGTCATAAGTGCTCAACATTTGTAGTTAAGCGGCTTCGGCTCGGCTACCTGGCCTAAGCTACCGCTCCTTGGCGGTGTCATTTTGCCTGCGGTGTGGCGAGGCGGTATGAAACTGCCTCGCTAACTAGCGGCGATGTCGTCCCTCCGGTGTTGTAGCGGTTTCTGCTTTTTAGGCGCGATTAAATGCCCTAAAATCACGCCTGAGTGAAGTATTTTCAGCGATGTAACCCATTAAAGTATCGAACATCTCTTTGCGTTGATAAAGTCAAGTGGGCCACCGGCATTGATTTAGACCCTTCAAGAGCTCATTTCAAATATTACGGGTGTCTGGCGCACAAATAAATGTCTCGCCTATGCGAGACACAAAGTCTTCGTGGCGAGGCACAAACAATCATCTGCGTAGTAGAGACTGGCAATGTCTGCAGCGAAGAGCACAAACAAGTGTCTCGCACTATGGCGAGACACAATCTTCATGTGTTGACTTCTTGAGATTTTGGCGGCGTTGTCCTTCGATCTTCTCATAATTTAGTCATATTTGAGGTTCTTGACAATTTTGATGCCTACTGCTGCTGCGTGCATATATCACATTTGGAGGGCTAGGGTGGATCTTTAGAGGAAAGCAAGTGGAAGAGATTGTCCGCACATTTCATTTGAAGTGAAGATATTATGTGCAAAGGTAGTGAAGATGAAAGACAATCGACTAATAGAGCATGGTGAAAGGTAATATTGATATTCCACGAGTTTGTGTCAAAACACTAACACAAAATCAGATGTAGAAAAGATTAAAAGAATAGTGGTGTATGAATCCACTTTGTACTTGAGTTGAATTGTATAGCTATGAGTATAGGACTATTTGATTTTGTTTTCTCTTATGCGAGAAGTTCATTTGAGTCTGAGGAAAACTTGGTGTTCATTTCAGTGAGGTCTTTTTGAGTGATTTGTTTGATCCTTGACTTAAGGAATCAAAGCTGTAAGGTGTCTGATTTGTTTGAACGGTGAAGATTGGTAATAAGAATATTTACTTACTTACCAAAAAAATATGAACTAAATTTCTAAATGGATAGGAGACTCAAGTGAAAAATATTACGAGTAAAGAAAATCTAGATTTGCTATTCTATGAGCAGAAAGAACAAATCAAACTACATAAATGATAGAGATAGAAAAATGGTTTTAAATCCCACTTTATATGTAAGAGGAAATTTTCAAAATAAACCCAAAAACATATTTAATCCCAAAAATCGACCCACTATTATTTTATTTACCAAAATCGCCCACTTTCTGCACGTCGGCCTCATGAGAAAGTGGTCGTTAAAAAGCAGGATCCTAATTAGTTGGGATTGCCAGCCAGACTAATTAGGAACTCCCCCTCTTAAGTTGGGGTAATGATCCCCAAAATGGTGGGGTTAGGGAACCCGTCATTTCGTATTAAATATCTGAAATGGTTAGGGAGTTCCCAACCACGACCATTTCATATTAATAATAAAATGGTGGGGTTCCCACCTTGACCATTTGGACCAACGTGCACAACATGCACAAAATGGTCGGGGTTGGGAACCCTGACCATTTGGCAGATACCCCCCCAGCCCACATTTGCTGGAAAAAACCCTCCTGCTAACACATATCAATCCACAAGTTTAACACCAACTCTCTTGATACACATTTATCAATCCATAATCAATCTCAAACATAAAGAAACACATATCAAGTTTAGCAAAACATTAACATCATTATGAAGTTTATACAAAATGGAGTTTATCGAAACATAAACATAAAGATCGTATGTAGGATTTCAAACATTAACATCATAGCGTTTCAAACATAAATATCGTATGAAGATTATCGAAATTTAACAAATATTTAGAACCCCCTTTCCTCTCCCTCTCCCTCTCCCTCTCCCTCTTCTTCCTCTCCCCCTTCCCGTCCACCTTCAACTTGAGCTCAAATGATCTCAATGTGGGTTGTGTGAACTTGTGGCGCATGACATCCTCGTCGACTTGAACCTGCTGTGAACATCGGCAGGCTTCTGTGAGCCTCGGCTTGAGCTTCTGTGAGCCTCGGGCGGGATGTGCGACTTGAGCCTGCTCTATCCCATCCTCGGACCCGTCGATGCTCGTAGCCTATGAGTCATTCCTCAGGTCCATCACAATTCACACTACGTGTCCTTCTAAGAGCAGACTGAATCTTTCCTATGATGCGTACCAACGCGTTCCTCGCCCCTCGCTCGGTAGTCGTTCTCAATGCATCATGCGCAATAGAAGCAACCTCATCGAGTTCTTGTACCTATAAGATAAAAAGCGAAAGAGGATTATTAGCAAGTGGATGATAATAAAATGATATTCACAAATTGATTATATATTTTGCCTATACACTTACCAACTCTCTCTCAACTGGACTGTTTGCGTCGGAAATTAGTTTCGTTGCTTTTGAACCCATTACAACTTCAATTTTGTTTACAATGAATTCAAAGAAAGAGAAAATGAGTCTTTTTATAAGACCTCTTTACAACAAGGACAATCTCCTAGAAACAAACGCAGAGGATGTTTATCACCCATGCGTGGAGATCTTTAATGCGTCTTGGGGCGCGTCGTCCTTGGACCACCTGAGCAACGCTTCAAATCGGCGATGTAGAAAGGTCAGAATCAATGTTTCAATGTTGAAATAAAGATTTAAGCAGATGTCTTAGCAAAGTAAGATATCTACTCTTCCCAAGAATAAGACAAGGCTTAATCTCGAGGGATCTCCAAAGGAAGCTTCAAGAACACTCTTGATTTGATGAATAATTCTCTTTTTGTGTTTGAAGTTCACCAAAGGACTCCTCTTTGCTAAGATAGATCTTTCCCTCTCTATAAAATGACCCCCCCCTTCAATAACACGTGTTAAAGGGGTATTTATAGGCTTTAGGGCATAAGCGCATAAAGAGCATAAGCAGTTCATGTTCACTGTCCAGTAGTTACCGAGACAGTTACAACTATCTCGGACAAAGGGATTTTTTCTCTAGTTGCCGAGATAGTTACAACTGTCTCGGCTAAAGGGCCGTTATAACCACTGTCCCGCCACTTTAAAACTTGTTAAATGGTCCATTTATCACGCTTAGTGGGCGTATTTCAAGGGTGTAACCATCCACTAACATTAATGGATGTCCCCACGTGCATATAAAGTCAAATGGGACCCATAAATGCAAACAAATCCCTCCTGTTGATAAGAAAACTCCTCGGTGTCTCGGCCATAGCCGAGACACTTTTGTGTCTCGGCAAAAGGCCGCGGTAGTTTTGACTATCTTGATTGTTTTAGCCATAACTCTTTTGTCCGATCTCAGAATGAGGTGATTCAAGATGCGTTGAAAAGCTGATGAAGAGAGATATAACTTTTATCTTTTGAGTTTCTTTAGATTCAAATCACATCATGGCCAAAATCCACGAGAAATTTGGTGTCTCGACCATGGCCGAGACACTTGTTGTGTCTCGGCCACTGCCAAGATACTCTAGACCATTTTGGTGATAACTCTCTTGTTCGATCTTTGAATGAGGTGATTCAAAATGCGTTGGAAAGCTGATGAAGAGAGCTACAATTTTTATCTTTTGATCTTCTTCATATTGGAAACACATAATGGCCAAAATATGTGAAATATCTGAGGCACATCCGAGACACTTTTTGTGTGTCGACCATGGCCGCGGCAGTCTTGATTGTTTTGGCCATAACTCCCTCGTCCGATCTCGGAATGAGGTGATTCAAGATACGTTAGAAAGCTGGAGAAGATATCTACAATATCCCATTAGCGAGACACACATGGCATGAGGAAAATACACATGGTGCTACGTTCTTTATGGGCATTCTGCAGCTCCCCAGCAGAGTCGTTTCATCGTTGTTTTGCCGTTCAATTGACCCGTATGCTTCGCCAATTCGTTTAATGTGCTTATTAGTTTACCTGTGAAATTAGACAATCCTCCTTGACTCAGATAATGACGTTCATCATCTTTTCTCTGGTATGAAGTAAATTAGAGTTCCATAGATAATTTTTTATATCTCTGAGATATCCCTCAAAGTTTTCGGACTGTATTTTTATCAAGAGTCGGAACACTGGATAAGATAAATCACGCTTACGCTAGCGTTGGACTTTGTTGAATGGACTCATGAATTGCTTCTTAATTTGGCTCTGGCGATGTCGTGACCATCTTTTGAAATCAAAATTGGTTGTTGTATTTTGAAATTGATTGATATTGATGAGAGTTGGCGTTAAGCGATTATCTTCGTCCAGGAGGCTGCGATTGAGTCCGATTAAACTTCCAGGGCAATTTCAAAATGAGAATCTGCCTGAGCATGCTTGAGCTTCTAGAGGCAATGTAATGGCACATTTGCGGCAATGAGCTACAAAGTGCATTAAAATTATGGTGGGAGAAAGTGCTTAACCGTTTGGAGGGCGAACCATTTGTATAAAGTTATTGCTTATGCGATAGATATGAGATTTTTAGCAAACTCGACCATCAGCAGTTTGATGACCCTTTACCAACTACCGTTTGAGATGGGCTAGCATGTAGTTTGTCTAAGTCTGTTCTACATGTTATGTTGTGCTAAAAGCGAACTCTCTTAGACTTTGTGCTACGATATTAAATCGTAGGTTTTGTCATCTTCGGGAATTGACTGCGGAAAGCATGTGTTAGATCTGGGACTTATCTACGGTAGGGACAGAGATAACATCCTATGCATGAAGGCATAGTTTAGGTGTCATTAGGTAATGACATTTATACTACGATATTGAATCGTGGGCTTTGTCATCTTCACGGGGAATTGACTACGGCATGTGTTAGATCACGGACTTATCTGCGGGTAGGGGCCGAGATAACATCCTATGCATGAAGGCATAGTTTAGGTGTCATCGGTAATGACATCTATGCTCACGATATCGAATCGTGAGGCTCGGTCAACTATCGAGGTGACTACCCGATAGCATGTGTTAGATGCATACTTATCTCGGGTAAGGGCGGAGATAACATCCTATGCATGAAGGCATAGTTTAGGTGTCATTAGGTAATGACATCTATGCTCTGATATCGAATCGTGAGGCTCGGTCAACTATCACGGGAATTGACTACGGCGACATGTTGAATCGACTTATTCCTAATTGGGACAAGAATAATACCTACTATGCATAAATGGTAGATTTAATAAATCATTAGATCATGTGAGGTGGCTATGTATTGAATACATAGACTTTATTTGCTACGATACTGAATACGTAGACTTGGTCAATTATCATGGGAATTGGCTATTTGGCGGCGTGTGTTAGACGCTGACTTATTCCTGATTTAAGGACATGAATAACACCTACTATGCATAAATAGGCGTAGATTTAACAAATCATTAGGTCAGTAATGAGACTGGCTATGTATTGAATACATAGACTTTATTTGCTACGATACTGAATACGTAGACTTGGTCAATTATCATGGAAATTGGCTACCCGGCGGCGTGTGTTAGACGCTGACTTATTCTTGATTTAAGGACAGGAATAACACCTACTACGCATAAATAGGCATAGATTTAATAAATCATTAGGTCAGTAATGAGACTGGCTATGTATTAAATACATAGACTTTATTTGCTATGATCTTGAATCGTGGGCTTCGGTCAATTATCACGAAAATTGGCTACGGCGATGTGTTAGGCTGACTTATTCACGATTTAAGGGCGGGAATAACACACTCACATAAATAGGTAGATTTAACAAATCATTAAGTCGATGTGGGGCTGGCTACCGGTAGACTTTTGAAGTTGTGTCTTCTCTTGGGACAAAGGCGGACTGTTGTGTTGAAGAGAAAGAAGGTATTTTCCGCTTCAGCGAGAACTTCGTCATTCACGTGAACTTAGAGTTGAAAGATTCTGAATGCACGTGCATTGAAGAATCTGCAAGGAAAATCAGAGTGGGATCTCCACTCTAGGAATTAAATTTGAGTCGTACCACATGGCATTGACTCTGAAGATACCTTTTAACTCATGTGAGTAAAAGATGAAATTTAGATAACCCTAACTGCATGAAGGTCTGATTACCCAATTTGCATGGTTTGGCCCTAACTATTCAAAGTTTTGACCAAGTGGGAGTGAAAATTTAAAATGACCCTAACTGTTTAAAGGTTTGGTCAAATGAAAAAAATGAATAACAACCCTAACTGTTCGAAGGTTTGGTCGTACTGGACCCAATGGGAGTAAAAATTTAAAATGACCCTAACTATTCAAAGATTTGGTCGTACTGGACCCAGTGGGAGAAGCTTTGATTTCTAAAAAAAATGTTGAAGGAAAGAACATATTTCACCTCACAATGAGAGTTTTAGTTTATTAAATTAAGTGGGAAGGAAATAGTTAACATGATAATTCTTTTCTTTGTGGTCATGTCATCCTATTGAAGAGGATTGGTGGGAGATTTTAGTGGAGTTATCAGAGATAACTTTTTGTGGACCTACCATCCTGTTGAATAGGATTGGTTGGGATTTTGAAAGAGTTGGTAGAAGGTGAAGGAAGGAAGGTATTTTCTTATCTTTCGCTTCAGAGTGGGAACTCTGGTTATAGGTTATCCTGAATATACTAAGGATAGTATCTCTTCAGGAACTTCCTATTAATCGACATCGTCGTCTTGCTACCACATTTGGTGAGCAAGCGGGATCTGCCTCGTACCCATGGGGTTGCTCTTGTAAGTGTCCGGGCTGTAGTATGATAGGCCGAAGAGCTACCAAGTTAGTCATTTTGACATTATGATCCATCAATTAGAGCCTAGATCGTCTTTAAGGACAAAACAACTTTTAGTAGGATGATGGATCCTCTGTAGTGCATACGGTATTTAGGGTCACGAAGTCTTGTCGACCTCCTCGATTTGTAATAGGTGGCAACTTGATTTTATTCTTTGTCAAGGAGGTGCTTAAAATGATCGAACTTCTTAGTCCACGAAAGAGTATGTCCCATGGAATTACGATTTAGAAGCTTTTGTTGCTCGAGGTTGTTGGCGGTCGTGGTGCGGCGTTTGACTTCGTCAACAGCGATCCGAGTGCCTTTCCTCTATGCGAGAGGCAAAATTTACTTCAGTCGGCCGTCGTTTTGTCTCTTCGGCTTTCTTCCTTCCGAGGAAGCGTTGACTTATTCTCCTCATATTTTCGAATCTGTCCATGTAGTTGGTGGGACAACCCCATGACTTCCAACAGATCAATGAAGAGATTATTATGGCACGTCTGCAATATGAACTCCAAGGTGATTGGATCTTTGCAATTTATGGCCTTTTTGCGAAAGCGTTTGACGAAATAGTCAATTGACTCTCCACTTCCTTGCTTTTCATCGGAAGGGTTCCAATTGAGACTTGGTGTCGTGCGTCGAAGAAGTTCTTTGAGGAACAAGCTTTCCATGTCATTCCGATTGATGCTACGGCGAGAGCGTCGATACCAATCGCAAGCGGCTCCACGAAGTGTGCCTACGAATGATCGAATCATCATAGGCTCATTTCCGGAGATTATACCCAAGTGAGACTTGAAGTAAATTAAATGTTGGGTTGGCGAGCCTCTCCCGTCGAGTGGCGTGAAGTTGATCAGACTAAACTTGGTAGTCGGAATTGAATCCACTCCTTTGGATATGGACATGGAATGCCAATCTTCTTGACTTCATGGTAGATATTAAGGCATTGACTTTACTTCGAGCTCTTTTATCATTTTGTCTTCACCCTCATCCTTCTTTGGGCGATGTTGGGAAAGTTCCATTCACCGATGCGGGTGTGGGTGACCTCAACTGTAGCGTTATTGTTGAGAGGTGCATTGGTCAAAAATGACCTCTTACGTATTTTGGCGGGTGTGCGCAATGTGGCGATTAAACTCGCTCTTTGGTGGACTCAAATTGTTGAGTTCTCTGAGCCTGAAGTTCTCTCATTTGATGCAGGGTTAATTCCATCTCCATCTTCATTTCAGCTCTGATCTCTTCTCTTTGCTGAGCCAGGGCTTCTTGAAGCATTTGGGCCAGGGATTCAGAAGTGATAGTGAGCACTTCTCTAGTTAACCCTATACTCGACATTGTGTCATTAGAGGCAACGGCAGAGCAAGTGTCAGATATTTCATCGTCTGAAGGTATTCCTTCATGCATTCTTAAATAGTCTTTGTGTCTACCGGCTCGCAATTGTAGCCGAGACAGTCTTCGAAAAATTTCTTCATCAACCCTCCTGTCTGGGGTGAAATCGGGATCGAAATTAATTTTCTCCTTTTTCTTGCCAGTCATGTTGATGGTCACCTTTGGGAACTCATCATCTCGGATGGTAGATCTTCGCCTTTGGAAGTGTCTTAGTACAGAAAGTCTCTGGAATATAGAAACTCTCTGTGAGACTTGCTGAGAGCAGTGGCACTCTGAGAGTATTACTTTGATAAGCCTCTCATACGTGCAAGGAGGACCTGTTACTTCAATTGCCCTCTTTCGAGTTGAAGAAGTGTTCGCACCCTCAGTTTGATGGTCCAACTCATCGGCATGATGACCGGAGCACTCTATCGTTTGTTGGTGCGGTCTCTTATGGATTTTCCTTCCACCCCAAGTGCTAGATCTCCATTCGAGACACATCTTCTTTTGGAATGTGGATTATACGGCTGAATGAGCCAAAATCATATGACGATCGTTGCTCATCACATTATGAGCTACGTTTAGAACCTCCCCATGCGAGTGGAGTCTTAGCGGGCTCACGGACCCACGAGGAATACTCGGGTGAGATGCAATAGGATTTGGCCGAGAGGTTCTGGGGCTTCTTCGTTGCCGCGGTGCGAACAAGTATATTGATGCATCCCAATTTGTTTGGAAGCGGTGGGACACTTTAAACATCGATTGACTTGATAAGAACGTGAATGACTCGGTCGAGGAGCTCCTTGGGCATTGACCACGGACCCAAGATCTTTCATCGGTGTTTTGCCTCGATTCATATACAAGGGACCAAGACAATTAACCACCGAAATTTTGCATTACGATGTATCGAGGTGAATCTCGAGGCTTGGGCGGTATGGCGGAAGGTGAGGTGTCGGGCTGGGCGGAGTTTGATATCTGAGTAAAATATCCATGAGTAATCTCTTTGGTGAGAGGTTGCAACCGTCTCGGTTGAAGCTTCGTTGGCGAGCGGTTGCAACTATCTCGGTTGAAGGCCTTTTGGTAGGCAGTTTGGACTATCTCGGCCAAAGGCGATGACTTGATCGCCTTGTTTTTTGATTTGTGAGTTGAATTTCAAAATCAAACTTTGCGGCTCCTTGGCATTTCTTTGGAATTCCTTCTTTCTTAAGCTGTTGTGCTTTTTGGTGGCGTACGTGTACTTTGCATTATGTGCACGGCGGCTTTTGAGCAGCTTCTCCTTGGTTGAGCGAGTACTCTTAGCGAGAACCCATTCCTCGTTGGCAAAAGCATTGATGATTTGCTATTGAGGTGATTCAATCGTTTGATGAATCCTCCCGGCTTGCGGTCAGAGTAATATGCATTCGTCCATCGGTTCCAAGGCCTTTGCAAGTTGGCGGACCCTCCTTCGCTTCTCTGATGAGCCCTCTTTGTCGAGTTGTTGTACTTTGAACGGGTCTGGCTTTGGGGAGCGCCCGGATGATGTTGCAAAGGGATGCCTCTACAACAATGGGGAAGTCTTCATTGAGTCTTCCTTGGAGATAAGATCATGCACTTGGGAGAAGAGGATCTTGATGAAGGCGAGGAAAGAAATTCTTCAAACTTAGCTTGATTGAACACATAATCCAAGCCATCGACCATCACATCGTCTTGAGTATTGCTCGGCTGTTGCGACACCATACGCCTCAAAGTTGAGATCGCTGGCCCCACCGGGTCGCCTTTGTTTGCACATGGATATTGTTTCGCTGCTTTTGAACCCATTACAACTTCAATTTTGTTTACAATGAATTCAAAGAAAGAGAAAATGAGTCTTTTTATAAGACCTCTTTACAACAAGGACAGTCTCCTAGAAACAAACGCAGAGGATGTTTATCACCCGCTACTTGCCTTGGATCTTTGCCTGTGCCGGGGATGCGTCGTCCGTGGACCACCTGAGCAACGCTTCAAGTCGGCGATGTAGAAAGGTCAGAATCAATGTTTCAATGTTGAAACAAAGATTTAAGTAGACGTCTTAGCAAAGTAAGATATCTACTCTTCCCAATAATAAGACAAGGCTTAATCTCGAGGGATCTCCAAAGGAAGCTTCAAGAACGCTCTTGATTTGATGAATAATTCTCTTTTTGTGTTTGAAGTTCACCAAAGGACTCCTCTCTGCTAAGATAGATCTTTCCCTCTCTATAAAATGACCCCCCCTTCAATAACACGGTTAAAGGGTATTTATAGGCTTTAGGAAGCATAAATGCCGAAAGAACGCAAACAGCTCATGTTCATCGTCCAGAGTTACCGAGAAGCATAACCGCCTCGACAAAGGATTTTTTTCTAGCGACAACATAACTATCTCGCCAAAGGGCCGCTATAACCGCCTGTCCCACCACTTTAAAAGTGTTAAATGGTCCATTTATCACGCTTTAGTGGGCGATTTCAAGGGTGTAACCGCCCACTAACATTAATCGATGTCCCCACATGCATATAAAGTCAAATGGGACCCATAAATGTAAACAAATCCCTCCTGTTGATAAGAAAACTCCTCGGTGTTCATAGCCGAGACACTTTTGTGTCTCGCCAGGCTCTTTGGCCACGACACTTTTGTGTCTCGCCAAATGCCGCGCGCTTTGATCGCCTTGATTGTTTTGATCATAACTCCCTCGTCTGATCTTAGAATGAGGTGATTCAAGATGCGTTGGAAAGCTGATGAAGAGAGATATAACTTTTTTTTTTGAGTTTCTTCATATTCAAACCGCATCATGGCCAAAATCCATGAGACATTTGGTATCTCGACTATGGTCGAGACACTTTTGTGTTTCGCCATCGCCGGTGACACTCTTGACCATTTTGGTGATAACTCTCTCGTCCGATCTTTGAATGAGGTGATTAAAAATGTATTGGAAACCTGATGAAGAGAGCCACAACTTTTGTCTTTTTATCTTCTTCATATTTGAAACACATCATGGCAAAATTGTGTGAAATATCTAGGCACATCCGAGACACTTTTGTGTCTCTCACCATGGCCGCAGCCTTGATTGTTTTGGCCATACTCCCTCGTTTGATCTCAGAATGAGGTGATTCAAGATACGTTGGAAAGCTGGAGAAGATATCTACAATATCCCATTAGCGACACACATGGCATGAGGAAAACACACATGGTGCTACGTTTTTATGGGCATTCCGCAGCCCCCGCCAGAGTCGCTTTCGTTGTTTTGCCGCTCAATTGACTCAGATGCCACGATTCATTTCATGTGCTTATTAGTTTACCGTGGCATTAGACAATCCTCCTTGACTCTCGATAATGACGCTCATCATCTTTTCTGGTATGAAGTAAATTAGAGTTCCATAGACAATTTTTATATCTACATGGACCTCTCGCATGTATGCCTTAGGTTCTTTGTTCTCCGAAATATCCATCGGCGTAGTAATCCCCAATACCACCATAAGTACACATCTAATTGCAAGGCCACCTCTCATCACTACAAAGATCCACCCTCAACTCTCAATTCGAATGTAATCTTGATGAATTATCTCCCAATTTGCATGATGTGCTCCTTTTGGGATTTGGCTCTATTCTTTCTGAGGATCTGGAATATATTGGTTTAAGCCAAATTGTGAACTGCAGTCGAGCCGCGTGCATCTCGACAATCTCAAAACATATGATTAGTGCTCGAGCACGCCATATATCTTCACCTTCTCTGCAAATATCTTGTAGTGAAGCTAAACCATCTTCATAGGGCATCCACTTGACCTATAGAGAAAATTATGTAAATTTACATATCAGTAACAAATGATGTATTGATTGAATATATTTAGATATACAAAGGGTTTGCCAAGAATATACACCTTATCCTCCATTTGATCAAGCTCATTCCTGTAAAAGTTTTCGTGACCCTTTGGGGAGGTTTGCCAATATCTGGAAACATTCCCTCTATTTAATATACAAAGGGTTAGTATAGATTGAAATAAATGTATTAAATTGCATGTAATAATATCTATTACAAACTATTATACCTGCATCCTAATGGAATCTGGCCATCGAGAGCGCGGGTCTCCCTCAAATCTAGTGTTCCTAAATGCCATCACTCGCATGACCATATTTGCAGCAAAGTGAGGCAACCTTTGAATTCTTTATTTTGCACGAGTGCCACTTTTGTCATCTCCCTATAAAGATAAGCTAACACTGCACTCCCCCACGATAACTCTCCACACTCCTCAAGATCCTCAAGAAGTGGCAACCATCGTACATGCACCGAATCCTTAGTGGAATCCGGAAATAGAACAGTGCCGATCATATGAAGTATATACGCATGGGCATAGCTCTTGACGATCTCATCAGTCGCATTGATCGGTACATTCATATAATTATTTCTTAACCACTCGAGGTTGATCTTACCACCCTTCATATTAGGAGCTTGACCAAGCAATCGTTCACACACTCTTATCCAATTGAAGCCATCGGTGCCCGTAACAGCATCTCCATCCACTTTGAGGCCAAGTAAAACCCCCAACATCCTGCAGAGTAATCGTCGACTCTCCTTGACGCATGTGAAATGTATTTGTCTCGGGCCTCCAACGTTCAATCAATGCCGTCAAGAGAGGCCAATCGAGTCTCACCCATTTTATTTGTGAATATTCAAAAAAGTCGGCCTGACGGACATAATATTGGACCTGTGGATCCGTCAAATCCCAGCCCGAATGTGCACGAGTATGATCGACAATTGTAATACTCGGAGTCTGCATATATTAAACATTGTAAATGTTTAGTAACAAGTCGAAACATTAGAAATGATTGAAAATAATAAAATTGTAATTTACCTCCCCAGAGTCTATCTTCACGGACCGGTGTCGATCTTGGTCATAAAGGACCTCGTATGTCAACTACACAAAAGAGAAGAAGAAGTTAGTCTCAGAGGTTTAAATCGCCACTTTAAAAGGACAAAGTCACTCAGATGACGAACCTCGTCAAAGAGGCGAACCGTCATCAATGGGCCCGGCAGCGAGACAAGCGAACCTGCCAAGCGAGGCTCATCCAACAAGCGAGCCTCGCCAAATGAGACTCATCTTTCAGAAAGCGAGCCTTCGCCAAAGCGAGACTCATCTCTCGGAAAAACCTGCATGAGCGAGACTCACCAAACAAGAAGCGAGCCTCGCGGCGAGACTCACCTTTCAGGAAAGAGACTTCGCCCGAGCGAGCTTCATCTAAAATAATCAAACCTCGCCAGCAGGCGAGTTTCAATGAGACCACATGGGGATCACGGGAGATCAAACCTCGATGAGGTTTATCAAGCCAAATGAGGCAAGCCTCATCAAAACCATTGGCCTTGATTAGAAAGATATGATCTTGGAGAGCAAGCCCATCTCCGAGTGAAAATCAAGTCGTAAAATTAACTCTGGCGGATCTTAAAGTCATGTTTTGGCGGCGATGCTCTTCGCCTTTACACGTGGCGGGCGGCGGTGGGGCGAGCGAGAAGTCCCGCGGGCTTTTGCCTTTGCCCGGCCGGTTTTGGGGCCATTGCCCGCGTCAAGGAAGGTTTGGCGATCTAGATTGGTGGCTTGAGGAAGATGGCGGTGGGGGTTTTCGCGGCCTTTACATCATATATCTGCCTCGAAGAACCCAGTGGTAGAGATATCACCCGAGATCTCTCGTGATCATCGATCACGAGATCTGCGGATGAGATCTGGGGATGTGACAAGTCACTCGAAGGGGTCTAATCCTAATTTGCCACGTGGATCGCGGTTTAAAGAAAATCGGAGCCCAGCGTAAAGGTCGGTGAGTCGCGAGGTTAGTGGCCTTGCCCTCATATATCGAACTCTGGCGAGGTTGGAGTCGCGGTCGCCAATAGCTATTAGAAAAATTCAAAGTATTCGGACCCCACTGCTGATTCAAGTCGCGAAAACTTTGAAGGGGTCTTGTGACGATCAAAAATCCTCTAAGTCCGAGCACCCTAGTGTTAAAGCTTCAAGGCGAGGCTCATTTGAGGCGGTGGACCATATAAACAAGACTTCGTTCAAAGCGAGGCTCGGCTATATCTGAGGTTCGCCACGAGGCGGAGTTCAATCGTGCCTTGGCTCACACGAGCGAAGCTCAGCAGTCATCACGATGAGATTAAGCCCACAACACTTAAGTTTGGCGAGGCTGCGCTCTGTATCAAAGTTTGGCGAAGTTCTCCATTCGGGCGAGTCGCCAAGCGGCGAAACCCTCGTCGGGCGAGGTTAGCCCAAATGTGAAGCTCTCCCTTGGTGAGGTTCGCCTACTGGCAGTGAACCTGGCCATTCAGAGGTTGGCGTGCGGCCAGTGAACCTCGACATTCAGAGGTTACGTCTGGCGGTGAAGCGCCATTGAGCGAGTTAGCCTACGGCGGTGAACCTCGCCATTCAACAGGTTGGCGTCGCGGTGAACCGACATTCAGCAGAGGTTGGCGTGCGGCGGTGAAACTTCGCCATTGACGAGGTTAAGCCTACGGTGAACCTGCCATTCAACAGAGGTTGTCTGGCGATGAACCGACATTGCGGAATCGCGTGATGAGCTTCGCCATTCAAGCCCAGGTTGGCGTGCAGCGTGAACCTCGACATTCAGGGAGTTCGCGTCACGTGATGAACCTGCCATTCGTTCGAGTTGCTACGAATGATGAACCTGCGCCATTCAACCGAGGTTGGCTGGTGATGAACCTGCGCCATTCAACAGAGGTTAGCCTACGCGGTGAACCTCGACATTTAACCGAGGTTAGCCCTCGATAGTGAGCCTCGACATTCAAGCGAGATTCGTCGGTAGCGGGCTTAAAACCAACCATTTCATCACGAGGTTCACCTCTGTGTGGCTTCGTTATCCACCAAAATGCATCCAGTAGAGGTTAGCCCGTGTGCTTCGTTATCAAACCAGTTCACTCAAGTAGCGAACCTCGGTTCGGCCGATCAATGAAGCGGCTTCGTCATTTAAGGCTTCGGCTTCGCCATAGCAAAGCCAGCGACCACGAAGGCCACTAAAGCCACGATAACCCGTGGGTTAAATGGTGGGCATCGTTATACCCACTAACCCGTCTCCACAATTTTAGCATGATGGTTACATGCTTAAAAATAAATAATATGGCGGCGGCTATTAGGAAGGGACTTTTGAACTTTTGGAAAACCGGCGCGCGGGAGATTGAGTTCCTCATCAATCATCAACAACCTTGTCTTGATGCGTCAGCGAAGCGGATCTCTCGTGAGCATTGAGTGAAGCCTTCTTTAGCCACCAGAACCCATACAAGAGGAGTCAAATCAACCTCCTCTTCCTGCATGTCGAGAGAGTGTGATTGTAATCTTTTTCTCAAAGTCAATCAAACAAAACTTTTCGACTCTGAAGATGGCACCGATGGGAAGCAAGTTCATTAAATGAGCTGGTGGTGGCCTTGTCCGAACAAGTTCTGGTTGGAACAGAGTTCAAACCTTGGTCATCGAATTTGATCAAAGTAAGTGCGAGGAATTTCTTTCCTCCAGGGGCATCTAGCCCGTGAAGACACGCAAGTGTCGCCAAGTCTCGTATGAGACTTGCCCCGTGGCCTGCTGAATCCTCTCGAGTGAACCTCGACAATCGACTCTGTCTCTCAAAGACAGGCTTCAAAAGTCAACCGGCCGGACTAAGAAATGGGTTGTTAAGCAATCCAAGTCCACTTTGGATGATGTTAGCCAAGTTTTGGCTTACGGCGAGCCTCGCTGCACTTTGTTAGAACCCGGACCCTCTAATGGTCCACTCTCGAGGCGTGCGGACGCGGCCAGCAGAACCAAGCTTCGCCGGCGTGCTCGAGCTTTGGTCTCGTTGGGCGGTTCACTATCGTCCGAAGAAAATAGCGAACCTGCGTCATCATGGGGTTCATTCAAAACAAGGCGAAGGTAAGCCCCATTGCGAACCTCGTCTACAAAGACGTCGCTCTGGCTGCGAGCTAGCCCAGTGGCGAACCTCGTGCCGCCTGGTCAGAGTGGCGAACCTCGTGCGCCTGGTCCTAGTGGCGAACCGTGCCTTGCATGGCGGTGAACCTGCGCCTGGCGAGGTCCTCCAAGAGGAGCGAGCCTCGTCCAAGTGGCGAACCTGCGCTACATCGTGGGGTCCCCTTGAATGGCGAACCTCGTTTGAATGGCGAACCTGCGCCCGGCAACATGAGTCCCCTTTAAAGGGATGAACCTCGTCCAAACAATGAGCCGCCAACATGAGGTCTCCTCTAGGCAGGGCCGAACCTCGGCGAGCAGCGAACCTGTGTCAAAATCAAAGGAAATGGCAACCTGCCGGGCTCGCCAAACTCAATCGAAGCCTCTCTCATATGAGGCTCGTCTTCGAGAATCAATTGGGGGTACACCGCTATTGATCTCATGATACCTCACTGCATAAGCGTGATGCTAGTCATATTCAATCTCATTGTTCTTTGTGAAGCTTATTTCGTCTTGTGATGTCCATCGGCGCATCGGCTTTCGGTTTTGGCGGTTGTCCGATCCGTCAACCGGGCGAAGGCGATTCTACCATAAAAGCGAGCAGCGCGATGGTCATGGAGTGACTATCAACATGGTTGGGAGGCAGACAGCGAAGTCCGGGGTCGTCGACCCGAATATTCTCGGGGTTACGAGTGCGTTAATCAATAGCCAAGCGCTATAGAAGCACTGTCTTACGTCTGGGGCGTCAATCGTTTGACTATAGCCAGGTGGGGGTACCGAAGAACATGAGAACTCAAGGCATTGCTCGTCGACCTTCCGAACGATTTCGGTGACCGGGCCGATGTCCTCATGGCGAGAGCGAGGAAGAGATGACCACGAAGAATAGAAGAGCAACAAGCTACTATTCTTGCACAACAAGAATCTATCGGTTTAGAGATGATGATGGAGAAACTTGTGGGCAAGAAAAGATGGACGAAGGAGGATCAAATCGAAGCAAGACTACGAGAGGAATCCGATGTCTATTCGATGTCATCGGCGGAATCGAACAGCGTATACAAAGAGCAAGATCATGTGTTGCGGGATTTCCAAAAGCGGTGGATGCTCTGAAACTCAAGGACAATCTAAGGAGGGGTGGCGAGGCCATATCCTATAGAATGGGGCGATGTCCCATATCCTCAAAATTCAAAGCCGCTTAATCAGTGCGATTCGGCGGAAAAAGTTCTCGTCGCGACACATCTACTACTTCAAAGCAAGACGCATATAGCGGGTAATGATCCTATTATGACCCGATTATTCATTAGCACTCTTAAAATTAAGCCGAGTGGTTCGAAGGTTAGAGCACAGTTCTATCAACTCTTGGAAAGATCGCAAAGACTCTTTATGGCCCGATTTTTCGATGATGACAGAGGTGTCTATGGCCACTATTGGTGAAAAGCAAAAAAGCAGTCTGTCGATGCGTTCGTCAGCGATTCGAATCTGTCTTTGCATTCGGGACGGGCCACCAGGCGACATTCATCGGGATGTGCGAGCCACCTCTCGATCAACATACTTTCTAAGATGGAGTGCGGTTGAGGCATACTCTTGGAAAAATTGGTGAGCAAAGCGAACAAGTTGAAAACATGATTAAGAGGATGGTGAGAACCTCGGGACTCTCGTCCTAAAAAGGGGTAACAGAATAATTTTACTCCTCAAAAGCAATGAATGGGAAGGAGACTCTGGCTTGGAAGCCCACCTACTTCAAGATCCTTCAGCGAGAAATCAAGCGTTTACCGGTAGTCCTCGGAAAAGTATGATTTTAAGGATGACGATTATCCCAATCCTCAAAACTTTACTTAAAATGAACAAGATCAGCTTAGGAAATAAAGAAGGGAGGAAGCTTCAGGGCGGATGATCAAAATCTGCATGTACCATCGAATGGTACACCATCCAAGCAAGTCGTGTTATATATTGAAGGACAAGATCGGAGTCTTGCTAGAAGCGGGTGTTATGACTCTGCGGGAGGATCAAAGAAGGTGTCGCAAACATGGTAGCCCTCCATTTGGCGATTTTGCGAATTCAAGTGCGGGGCGGTGTAAAACGATCCATCAAACCAAAGTTGTGAACTTTGATCTCGGCGGGAAGCACAAGGTATGGTCCCTTACACTGGCAGAAAAGCGAAATTATAATGGGTTCATCGACTTGTTATCGGATGAACAATGGACTTCTTCAAAGTCGAAAGGAAGTCTTATGCGCCACCTCTGCTGCTTGGCGGAAAAGGCGAGTCAATGACTCTAGAACAACAAAGCGCCCGGCCGCATGTCTTGTACCGGCGTTGGCCACGGCGGAAAAGAGTTCCTAAGGGAGTACCGAGTAGCGCCCGTGTAGTAGCAAAGGAGCGGTTGGTGGGTCCAAGACAAGGAGATCGCTACAACAAAGCACTTTCGGGAAAGACATGCACGCTTGAAGGCTCCTTTCGATTCGGCGTGTTAGCCTTCTCAACATCCGGCGAAATTACTTTATTTGAGCTCTTGCGTCTCTCAATCTACGAGCTCTGCGAAGCGGCGGATAATGAAGCGTTCGCTCATTTCCCGAAAGGACAACGAAGTTTGTGCCCAATGTCATCATGTCTTCAAAGGCCAATACCTTGCATTACTTTTCATCGGAGGACATGCAAGTGAAGAACCAAACACGATAGGCGTTGTACTTCAGCTATATCGGATCTTTCAGAATCAGCAGAGCTCAAGTTGACCGGGATGCATTGAGTATCATCCCATTGAGAATTATACAACATCTTGGGATCTGCATTTGCCGGTTAGCAACAACCGGGACTACCATCGGCTTCAATGCTACAAATTCTGTCCCTTGGGCAAGATCAAACTCAAATGCCAAATAGGAGACTTGAAGGCGGATGTTACTGCTATGTCATCGGCGGATACATCTTACAATTTGCTCTTGGAGTGACCACGGATCCATGAAAATTTGATCGTCCCATCTCGTTGCATCAATGCATGAAGTATGTAGATGAAGAAGGGATGGTTAAAACATTGGTCGGCGGAAGGCAACCATTCAAAGGTGTGGAGAATTATTTTCACGGATTACGTCCACTACCTTGAGGAAGAGCCAGATGAACCACAGTCGAGGACTATGGCGAAAAGAAGGCGACATAGAGTCCAGAACAAGGTGTTGTTTTCAATGATGTAAAACCCTTTGTAATCGATCTGAATGATCGATGATGATGACATAGTCGATTTTAATGAAAATTATGATTTAGCTTACGTCTGGGGTGTTAAAAGTCATCTTGACTGATGTCGAAATTCTTCCACGGTTGTATCTTTGAACACACATTACATGCCCATTCGATCGTCATTTATGACAACTCAAAGGCACTTTAATTCTTCTGGCGGTTTTGTGATCAGTCGGAATAATGGTCGAAAAGACATTATCTTTGGGCAGTCAACAAACCATTACAAGGCGAGGTGGAACAACCCCAAAAGAAAAAGAACCCCAATTTTCATATTTCTGGAGTGGTAACATCGATGAAGAAAATGGGATATGACTTCCTTCACAAAGAAGGGCTAAACTTCTGGAAAAGGTATCAAAATCGCCGATCCGATCTGCTTATGTCGGAAGGCTGATGATTACTATCATAAAACTTCGTAAAGGGTTGGGATATGAGTAGCCGTAGTACTCATGGCATGTTATGGTGAGGTGAGTCGGATCACTCATCTTAAAGCAACTTCACGGGATTACGGCGTCGATTATAGGACATGAATTTAAGTCCTTGATGGTCAATATGACCTCGGTGATCCAATAGAGATCCAAGAAGATGATCTCTTACGCTATTGGAAGATCAATGAGTCAACATTGGGAATGTAATGGGAACATCGTTTTGAACAACGGGAACCACCCATGAATGACAAAATAATCCAAATAAATATGGGGGCGAATCTAATCAAAACCCATATTCATAGCGATAGTTTGTGGTGAAGGAGAGAGCTTATCGCTTTGAGCGAATATATCGATGTCTTAGCATGGAGTTATGAAGATATCGCGGGTTTAGACCCTCAAGTGGCCATGCATCGCCTTAACATTAAGCGGGGAGCTAAACACGTTAAACAACAACAACGACGATTTTCCCCTCAGGTCATGAAAGCCATCGAGAGAAAATCGAGAGGCGATCAAAGCGAGGTTCATCAGGAAGTCGACATCGTGGGTAGCAAATATAGTACGTGTGGTAAAGAAAAGCGGACGAGATCGGCCGTGCGTTGATTACGAGGCGTAAATGCGGCATGTCCGGCGATTTCCCTCATTCGGACATTATCGCCGATAACACATGTGGATTGAGAGGATGTCTTTTATGGATGGCTTCTCGAGGGTACAATCGGATCAAAATGCATCGATGGCGAAAAGCGCTTTCGAACACGTCACGGAATATCTTGTTACCGAGTTATGCCTTTCGGCTTGAAGAGCGGCGGGGGCTACATACCAACGTGCGACCACTATTTTCCGAAAATATTCTGAAAAGCGATGGAATGCTCGTGAAACGATTTAGTAGTTAAGAGTCGTCACAAAGGTGATCACTTGCATGACTTGAAGACAACATTGAGATAATGCGGGCACATCGGTTGAAGATGAACCCAACCAAGTCTTTTAAGGGATGTCTAGTGGCAAGTTTCTAGGGTTCGTGGTCACGGCCGGATGGTATCGTCTGCCGGACAAGATCAAAGCTATCGGGAACTTCCACCTCCTAGGCCTTAGGGAGCCGTGGTCTCCAAGGGCGTTTGGCTTACATTAGCAATTCATTTCCAATTTATCGGAAATGTCAACCATTCTCGAAGCTCATGAAGAATCGATTCGTTTGGGATGAAGATTGATGGGAAGGCATTGAAGAATCAAGACATATCTTTCTAATCCCACATGTTAGTTGCACCTAAATCGGGAAAGCCCTTCGATTTACATCGGCCTTCTGAGTATCGTTGGCGAGTCTTTGCACGGGGCGATGACAATACATGACGGTGGTCTATTACCTCGGTAGGGTTGTCGGGGGAATATCGATATCCTCCCATTCGAAGGAATGTTTGGCTTTGGTCTTAGCCATCCAAAGATGCGGCACTATCTCGTGGGACGGACTATACATGTCATATCCAAAATTGACCCTATCACGGGTATTCATGACCCGGCTGCGTTGAATGGTGAATGGCTAGATGGGCATTGTTATTATCTCGTCACGACATTCACTTCAAACCTCGGAGATGAAGAAGTCAAGGCGTGTGTGATCTTATGGCTAACCACCCATTAAAGGGAAAGTCGAATTATATCAAGACATGCAGATGAACCTTATGAAGCTAATCGGTCTCTAAGGAGCAGGTATGGCGGTTGTTCTTTGGCGAATGGCGAGCGACCCATGGCTGACGTTGTGGCAGTGGGGGTAATCTTGATATCTCCCAAAACCACGTGATACCACGGTACGTGTACTTCTCGAACCATGTACCAATAGCGTAGCGGTACAATCGTTATTGATTGGTCTCGACATAGCCAAACATATAGGTGTGAAACATCTTGAAGCATTTGGGGATTCCGGCTAATCGTTAAGCAACTAAGAGGAAGTATGAAGTCGGTACGAGGACCTTATCCCTCATCATCATGGTTGCCATAGCTTTAAACTCCTTTGAAAGCTTTACATTGATCATGTACCCGTTTGCAAAATACTTATCGCAGTCTTGTTGGCGTCTCTTGCGGCTACGCTAGCCGAGAATGCTACTCGGCGGTTAGTGTGTCTAGTTGGCAACTATTTCGTAGAAATATCGTTGCAATTCAAGCGATCGAAGAGCGAACCTAAGTCATTTGAAGCCGCGAGCTGGCGGTTCCGATCATCGATTATGTCTTGCATGGGATATTGCAGAAGACATAAAGAAAGAGAGTCAATTAGATCGGCGAGCATCAAGATTTTACTATGATTCCCAACTCTGATTTTATATAGAAGGGCATATGATGGAGTTCTTGCTTGATGTTTGTCAACTAAGCAAGCGAGCAAGTCTTGAAAAGCTCATGGCGGTGTTTGTGGAGCACAGGCCCACCTAAATTATGGGATCAGTGCGTGGGCTTCGGTTATTATTGGCCAGACAATGGTAAGGGATCGCAGTGGCTCACTAGCGATGCCATGCATGCCAAATATATGCTAATTACCTTCACCACCAGGAACACTTGCATCCTACCGCCCGTCACGGCCATTTGAAGCGTGGGGAATGGATATTGTTGGTCCCATCTCTCCACCTTCTTCAAAGGACCTTGTTTCATATTGGCGATGCAGGCTATTTCTCAAAATGGGCGGAAGCTATTCCATTGAGAATGGTCAAGACTCTGATGTGATCAAATTTGTCAAACATCCGTCATATACCGATATGGTGTGCTAGGCAGTTGTCCCGCGACAATGGTCCACAATTTGTCGATCATGCTTTCCGCGATTACGTGATAAATTCGAATCAATTTAGCATCAACGACTTATTATCTGCGACAAATGGACAAGGCTGAAGCTTTTAATAAGGCGATCATCAAGATCCTCACCAAGATGGTCTCTTCAAATAAGAAGGATTGGGATGATAAGTTGGGACAAAGCTTGTGGGCTTACCGTACAGCGGTTCGCACACCAGCGAATACCACCCGTATGCTTTAGTTTATGGTTGTGAAGCTATTTTACCGATGGAGATTCAAATTCCGTCACTCACGAGTAGCATTAAACAGGAATGGCGGAAGAAAATCATCGTCGGCCTTGAAGAACTTGAAATCTTTGAATGAAAAGCGACTACGAGCTCAACTGACATATCGAGTTGTACCAGACCCGGTTCTAAAGCATTTGACAAGAAAGTCGGTATTAAGTATTTTCAAGGAAAGGCGACCTCGTGCTCATTGTCCGGCCTGATGATTTTGAATTCCAAAAGAAAGGAAATTGAACCAAAATGGGAAGGACCATTAAGTAGTGGAGTCGGTCTACTCGAATGGAAGCGTCTGCCTAACCAATCAAGAAGGCGACAAAATCATGATGCTATCAATGGTAAATTCGAAGAAATATTACCCTAGTCAATTATCTTATCGTTTCTAAGTATTGACTTACCAAGTCAATGTTTTATCTTTCTGATATCCACCTTTGGCCTACCAAGTGATGTGATATTCTAATTCTCCGGCGTTTGGTATTCATAGAATGATGTTCGTCATCCCTTATGGGCTTACTCAGCGATGAGCCAATGTTTCAATTCCGTGAACAGCGGTGTCACCTAATTTTGATTTATCAAATGATGTGTCTTCATGTTGATCACGGTGGTCATACTTTCACACCACTAAACAATGTGATTGTTTTCGATCCGCGGTCGTTATACTTCTCGTCGAGCGACTGATCATTTCCATATCGTCTCTTGTGCGAGTGACTTTATGTAAGATAGTGGCTAACCAAGTGATACACCCTATCAACTCTCTCAGAATAGTGGCCTACTATGCGATGCTCCTATTCAAGTATAGTCGTTATACTCTTATGTCCTTTGAGCGACTTAACCCCTTGAGAGTCATTTCCTTGAATGACTTTGTTTATAATCATTGTTGTTATACTTTCATGTCAGCGAACAACTTGATTACTTTAATCCGCGATCGTTATACTTTTATGTCAGCGAGCGATTGATCACAACTTTCACACTATCTTATTCACGGTAGTAGCCTACCATGCAATTTACCTTTATTCCATCATGAGTTACTCTCATGTCCTTTGAATGACTTAACTTCTCCCACAAGGTCATTCCTCTAAATGACTTTGTTCACAATCCGGTTGTTATACTTTCATGTCCTTTGAACAACTTGATTCCTTCGGTCGCGATCATTGGCACTTTTATGTCATTGAATGATTTGATCACTCCCACTATTTTATTCCTAAGGGTGGTTTACGGATGAGTTGTCCTTATCTTTTAATCCAGCGCCTTGAGCGGCTAAGGATAGAGGGAGATTTTAGCATTAAGCCTAAAAGAACCTCCTCGAAAACTCATCATCTTGAGGGGAAAAGTATGGCTAGTCCGGTTCAAGCGGCAGCTGGTAAAGACATATCAAGTCCATTGATAGGCGGGAGTTTGCTAAAAATTCAGATTACAAATGCAAAGTGCTTAACAAAATTTTGAGTGAACACAAAAACAAAAAGTGGAATTTTATTCATCATGTAGTTAAAGATGTACATAAATTACAAGTTCACAAGAGTTTGGCGGATCTCGGAAGCAATCTTGACCATAGTTTCCTTGTGGCGACTTTGATCTCCTCCTTTGTTTATGAAGATGTTGTCGAGAAATGCAGGGCATTTGGCTCACGGTGGCTTAGCCCTTCGGATCATTAGATTGGCTTCTTCCCTGACCTCGTTATGCGCACATTGAGCTATCGAGTTTGATGTTTCTGTAGCGGCCCAGCTAGCCTTTCTTGTTTTGCACAGATGTCCGATGAGTGCGATACAGTAGGAGTCAACGGGGAGTTGTTGATTCGCTCGGTGCTAGCAACCCTTTTCTTTTCATCATCTGAGTCGTGGCGTCTCAAAAGGCGATTAATACTACGCTTCTTTTCGTACTTGGCGTTGGAGCTCAAATTGAGTATCATCTCTTATTCTTCTAAGTCGCATGCACGATCCTCAATCATAGAATGAAGAGGCTAGTCCACTTGTCTCTGCCATTTGTTGAAAAGGGTCTCGCACATGCAAATAGGTTGATGGCGGTTAGGCTGCATGGCGTTAGTGAATGCATCACATCAGGAGGGTTCCAAAGCAGCCTTGATTCCGGCAAAGTCCCTCCAACGCTTGGCGGGAGATTCTTTTATGATGGTGAGGAAATTATGGCGAATCATAGATACCCGTAGTCTTCGACAAGTCAAAGAAGAGGGGTACCATGAGAGAAGGATTTGGGCCCGCGGACAAGCAGGGGCGGGTTGGCGGGACATCAATTGAAGGAGTGGTGGCGGCGATCAAAGCGGTGGGATCTCGAACTGCTTGGCGGGGATTGTATGTCGTCTTGGGTCAGGTTACGACTTCAGCTTGTGGCCAGGAGACTCGGCATCATCAAGCATACTCTTGGCGGCATCGGGAGGGCCTTGATATGGGGCTCGGTGGGCGGCTTCATCAAGGCTTCTCTCCTCACGGCTTGACTACGCGCTTGAGGCAGGGGCCTGGTCTTTTAGATCCTTGATCTGTTGGCACAGCTTGGCTTCCTCCGGGCTCGAAGTGTGGGTGGCTTCTGGGAGCCACAGCTCAACAGTTTGGTGAAGCGAGTAGAGCTTTCAAGAGGATCTTCGGAATATATTAGATGGTTCTCCAAAGGAGGCCGAAATCTCTAGGTGCCTCGTCTGGTTCAACCAGGAGTTGCCTCAACACCCGGTGAGAAGAAGGCATGTTGCTCTGAGTACTCATCTAGAGCCTCATCTATATCGCTGGGTCTCATGTGGGGTGGGTTGGCGTGATGGCTCACGGGTCCCATGAGAGTGGATTGGCGTGAGGGCTCCACACCCGGCAGGGTTTAGCGGTTCGGCATCCGTCTCGGCGTGCAAATACTCCTTTAGTCGAATCGGCTCCTCGTTGAAGTCGGCCTATAGCGGCCGAATCAATCGTAGCGAAGAGTTGATGTTGAAGCACGGAATTTGGCGTTTGCCATGCAATGCCACTTGCAATCTGCTGAGCGTCGTCGGGATTGAGGGTCTCGTTGCGGAAGAAAAGCGAGCACGTGCGCCGACAGCGGTCGATGCAAACCACGGCTCGACTAAGCCACTGCCGTCGGTTGTAATTGAGAATTGGGATTACCGAGCATACAATTGGTCATACCCAAAGCCCGGCGGCAAGGCGAGGTAGATAAGGCTCAATCGCATATAGGACCGAAGCGGCATATGAAATACCGGTGGGATGCTCATGAGCCATAAGAAGCGACCAGCGATAAAGTGGTATAACCACGAGCATTGGGTTCATCCACTAAAGCTTGTCCATAGTGACCCGGGAAAATGAGGAGGCAGATTAAAAATAACTCTTATAGTCGGGAGGCGCCTTACGAAGCCATGTAATGTTTGGTCAATCGGCGTTCTCTAGCCTCGGATGAAAGGAGTAATTTGTCCCTCTACATGTGCGGAAGTTGTACCCATGAGTAGTAGGATGCATGACGAACCCGCCATAAGATAGGCGTATGGTAATTCCACCCTCGGGTTCTCAACACCATGGCGAGAAGGCATAGCAAAGGCAAAAGGCGTATGAATCTGGGCAATCATGGCGGGAAGAAGTGCATATTGGCCCGTGTGCTAAGCGAGCAGGAGGGGAAATCACCTCGGATGCCCGGTAGGTCAAAGGCTGCCCGTGAGCGGCGATGTGTTTGAGCCATAACATGAGGTAGCACCTAGTAGCAGCCTTTGAAGAAATCGGCTCCAGCTCACGATAGATATAAGTGTCAAGCGTCGTCCTGGGAAGCCATGCTTTCGTCTGTGGAAGTCACATAAGAAAGTGGAAGGTTGTCAAGCACAAGCGTGACAATTTACCGCCTCAAGAGGACCGGGGCACACAATACCTCCCTTATCATCCGCCCTTCAAAGGGTAGTGGGCACAAATATTATGACTAATGAACTTTTCCCCTTCTTATCGGCCGGTAGTGCCTACGTGTGCAAATATAATAGTGGCACATCACTTCCCAATAGGTCTCCACTACTTGGGGTGATCTTTCTCAAATCCGTCGACTCTTTATACCGGGATGTACTCCTCGTCTGCGGATACACGCCATGAGGTAGCCGAAACCTCGGCCATCTGTGCAAGGCAATCCCATTAAGCGTCTGGAGTGAAGAAGGTATGAGTGTCGAGTTATACAATTCCAAAATCCCAAGCTGTTGAGAATTGTTCCTCAAGCCCGGTTGAGTTGCCACGATAGGAGCCTAAGGCCAAATCTCTCAATTAGTCCGATACTCTTCTAGAATGTGATGATCTGAGAGGCCACCATGCGAAGAACCCCATCGAGACCAACGAGTCCAGGAAATCCTTGGCGGGGAATTGCCCTCCGCCTTATGGAAAGACGACCAAAGGTGTTGGCGCGACGGTGATCGCCAGCGAGAAGCTCCCTGGAAAAGCCGGGTTGTAGACCGGTTACATGATGACCATGGCGGTCCACACATGCACCACAGAAAGTGACCGCATCACTCCATCTTGAGTAGGGGTTAGATCAATTCATCTTAGAGGATTAGAAGCGGCTCTTAAGGAGGTCGATGAGCAATCGTTCCATTCGGGCAAGAACATGTAGCGTGAGTTTACCACTCGGAGCCACTTATGCGAACCCAAGTCAACGATCTGGATCTTGATATCATCTCAAAGCGAGAAGAGCGAGGCTTCGATCTGGTCGGTTAACGAGACTCAAAGGGCATCAAGTAATCCAGCTGAAGGTGGATGTTGAAGGTTGAGAAAGAAGTCTCAACTCCTCTTGATTCCGTCCACAAATGCGAGGAGCGTTCACAAGAGGAGAGAAATGAGGTTACGCCCTTGAGCACCATTTGCTCCAAAGAACCCGTTGAGGAATGGGGGTAGAAGGATGCTCAACTACACAAAAGAGAAGAAGAAGTTAGTCTCGAGGAGGTTTAAAGGCAAAGACGGTAAAGCGGGCCTCGTCAAGCGGGCGAACCGTCATCAATGGCAACCGGCGGAACAAAGCGAACCGCGGCGAGGCTCATCCAACAAAGCGAGCCTGCCAAAATGAGACTCATCTTTCTAAAGCGAGCCTCGCCAAGCGAGACTCATCTCTCGGAAAGCGAACCTGCAAGCGAGACTCACCAAAGAAGGCGAGCCTGCCAAAGCGAGACTCACCTTTCGAGAAAAAGCGAGAGACTTCGTAAAGCGAGCTTCATCTAAAATAATCAAACCTCGCCAAGCAGGCGAGTTTCAAAACGAGACCTATGGGGATGCGGGAGATCAGAACCTCGATGAGGTTTATCAAGCCAAATGAGGCAAGCCTCATCAAAACGGCCTTGATTAGAAAGATATGATCTTGGAGAGCAAGCCCATCTCGAGTGAAAATCAAATTATTAAAATTAACTCTGGAGATCTTAAAAGTCATGTTTTGCGGCGATGCTCTTCGCCTTTACGTGGCGGGCGGTGAAGCGAGCGAGAAGTCCCAGCGGGCTTTTGCCTTTGCCGGCCGGGTTTTGGGGCCATTGCTGGCGTCAAGGAAGGTTTGGCGATCTAGATTGGCAAGGAAGATGAGCGATGGGGTTTTCTGCGGCCTTTATTGTCATATATCTGGCGCTCGAAGAACAATGTGGCCAGAGATATACGGCCGAGATCTCTCGTGATCATCGATCACGAGATCTGCGGATGAGATCTGGGGATGTGACAAGTCACTTTCGAAAGGTCTAATCCCTAATTTGCCGCGTGGATGCGGATTTAAAGAAATCGGAAGCGAAAGCGCCAGGTCCGGTGAGTCGCGAGGTTAAATGGCCTTGCCCTCATATCTGAACTCTGGCGAGGTTGGAGTCGCGAGTTAGCCAATAGCTATTAGAAAAATTCAAAGTATTCGGACCCCCAACACTGATTCAAGTCGAAAACTTTGAAGGGGTCTTAATAGGCAGATCAAAAATCCTCTAGGCGAGGTCCACGAGCACCCTAGTTATTAAAGCTTCAAGGCGAGGCTGTGGTAGAGGTGGACCATATAAACAAGACTTCGTTCAAAGGCGAGGCTCGGCCCATCTGAGTTGCGAGGCGAGTTCAATCATAGCGAGGCTCACACGAAGCAGCTCAGCGATCATCGATGATGAGATTAGCCCACAACATAAGTTTGAGAGCCGCCTCTGATATCAAAGTTTGGCGAAGTTCTCCATTGGGCGAGGTCCGCCAAGCGTGAAACCCTCTCGTCGAGCGAGGTTAGCCCAATGGCTCTCTCCCGGGCGAGGTTCGCTGGCGATGAACCTCGCCATTCAGCAGGAGTTGGCGTCGGCGATGAACCTCGACATTCAAGAGGTTACGTGCAGTGAAACTTCGCCATTGACGAGTTGCCTCTCGGCGGTGAACCTCGCCATTCAGCAGAGGTTGGCGTCTGGCGGTGAACCGACATTCAACCGAGGTTGGCGTGCGGCGATGAAACTTCGCCATTCAACAGAGGTTGGCGTCACGGCGGATGAACCTCGACATTCAAGAGGTTGGCGTACAGCGGTGAACCTGCGCCATTCGCAGAGGTTGCCTCTGTGATGAACCTGCGCCATTCAACAGAGGTTGGCGTGGCAGTGAACCTCGCCATTCAACAGAGTTCGCTACAGCGGTGAACCTCGACATTGCGAGGTTAGCCTACGGTAGTGAGCCTCGACATTCAAGCGAGATTACGTCGGTAGCGTGGCTTAAAACAAACCATTTCATCACGAGGTTCACCTACTGTGGCTTCGTTATCCAACCAAAATGCATCCGTAGAGGTTATGCCTTGTGGCTTCGTTATCAAACGAAGTTCACTCAGTAGCGAACCTCGGTTCGACCCGATCAATGAAGCTGGCTTCGTCATTTAAGCTTCGAAGCTTCGCCATGCAGACAAAACCAGCGACCACGAAGGCCACTAAAGCGATAACCACGTGGGTTAAATGGTGGGCATCGGTTATACCACTAACCCACGTCTCCACAATTTTAGCATGATGGTTACATGCTTAAAGCCCGATAAATAGCGAGTGGCGGCTATTAGGAAGGGACTTTTAAACTTTTGGAAAACCCGGCGCAGCGAGAGATTGAGTTCCTCATCAATCATCAACAACCTTGCTTGTCGTCAGCGAGCGGATCTCGTGAGCATTGAGTGAAGCCTTCTTCGCCGAACCCCGTACAAAGAGAGTCAAATCAACCTCCTCTTCCTCTGTAATCGAGAGTGTGATTGTAATCTTTTTCTCAAGTCAATCAAACAAAACTTTTCGACTCTACACAGGCTTGTCAAAGAAGGTTTTGTAAATGTATCGACCAAAGCTCTTTTTAAAATTAGCTCAATGTGTCTTAAGCAATAGCGGTGATGGTGATGAGAGCCAAATCTCTCGTACAATGCTCTAGGAATACCTTACATCCTATTGGATATAAAAGTAATTTCCTAGGAGGCAACACATTAAAATATATAATTGAATCAGGAAAAAATCACTCCCAATTATCACTTGTTCTCAACCTCCACAATGCGAAGGCCAAAGGAAATAAGCCACCATCCGCATCTACTCTGTAGCAACAAGCGATACACCCTTATATTTACCATATAAGTGTGTGCCATCAATGCTATAGCGGCCAATAAAATTTAAATCCCTCAATCGATGGACCAAATGCCCAAAATCTGAGGTGAATTGATGAACTCCGGATTGATCTCTTTGGTTATGAGTTTGTATTGGATCGAGTTGCTCCTTTTGATCGCATCAAGATCGAGGAAGTGTCGTAAGACTTCTCCCAATCACCAAATATTTTTGTCATCGCAATTCTCCTTGCATTCCATGCTTTACTACATGATATTTCAATGAACTTGTATCTAGCACTCTCTCATTACATTATCGGAGTTAGTTCAAGCTTCTTCTTTAATTTTGGCATAATCAAGCGCACTCGTAAGAGGCGGATGCACCACCGTAAATCTGTGATCATGCTCTAATATCGGATTGCTACATGTGTGAACACCGATGATACGTGATCTTGAATTGCCCATTATGTTTCTTTAGGCAAATGCATATAACTTCCAAGGACATGCGTAATCGGCTTCATTTGCCTCGGCCGACCTTTCCTTTGTGTATTCATAAAATAGATTGCAACATAACTTATCGCGATTGCTTTTAACTTGCTTGAATTTGACATTCTTTTTAATTGAGTAATCACGAATAGCTTCAACCAATTGGTCGTTAGTCTCGAATAAATCTCCAACTCAGAAATGGGCGTCTTCTCTATGAGTTGAACTTTGGCCAATGCACATATCTTGTCTTGTGGAAGAATGAATCCATTCATTATCTTCAAACTCGTCGAGGGTGGTTCTTCGTTACTCAACATATTCATTATTAGCATAAGCCTCATCGGGCAATCAGTTCTCTTCAACATCTTAGATCACAAATTGCATGCTATCAATTGGTGCACTATATTGCTCTTCACCTTGATTCATTGCTTCTTTCATCCTCTTCAATTGTTGCCCTTCTTACTTGGCATATTTTCATAAGGTGCGTCATTGTTCATGACATTTGGCGTTCCCGTGCACTTACATATTGAAATTGAGTCGCTCCATTTCACTCGAAGAAGAAAGAAAACCATCGACTCAACTCCCAAATCTAACATCGTGAGAATTCTCCTAGAGGTTTGAATATTTGCACGAACTATATGGCAACTTTTCAATAAACCATTCTATCGTTGGTTGCGACTTGCTCAAATTAAACATAATACTCATATGATGATTGTTTGAGATCTCAAGCTTGGACGTTCTATCAAAAGTTATGGGCCAATTGCATATTATTTTCGGTACTCTTTCGTGGGTCAATTCCGTAACTTCGGTGTAATTCCTTAAGCAAGTCCACGGTAACTATCACGATTTGAGATCATTGATGGCGTCGTTACCCTCCAACGTACATTGGCAGATTATTCATTCCATAATTAATTTTTCCACCATAAGAGCAAGCAATAAAAATCATATTGTTCAACCTATGTAAAAGAAGATTATATCATTTAAATGCAATAAATTTAAAAAATTTATCGGGGCATTGAATAAGAGAGGAAAACCAAGATGCAATAATCTCATATAATTTTCACCAAAAACCTAAACCCCAAAGTGAAAACCCTAAACCAAGATGCAAATAATCTCATTCTATGCCCTAGAAGTTTCATTTCAATTACAATAATCAACACACAAAGCATTCAAACCACTACAAATAGAGTGATTGATAATAAATTTCAAATCCTAGAAATTGAATTTTGATAGAAAACCCTAGATTTTGTAATGTTAAAAGAGGGGAGAAGGAAGAGAAATTACTCTAGAGATCTTAAAACAACTTTGACAGTGCGGCCGGGAAATGGGGTTGAAGTTAGTGGCTGAGCGAGAGAGACATGAGTTGGGAGAAAAAAGGCCGAAGTGGAGGAGAAATGGTTTATTTGGGTATTTATAGGGAGCGGGACATCATAAATAGTCGGTGTTGCCAACCACTATTTCATGACAAGCCATTCTTGTGGTGGGGAGGCTTGGGGTGGAGGCTCTGCTAAATGGTGGGGTTCCCCAACCCGATCATTTTGTGGTTTGTCGCGTTCCTAATTAGTGGGGTTGCAGAACTAATTAGAATCAGATCCCAAACGACCCACTTTCTGCGCCCGCGAGGTGGCGTGGCGAGAAAGTGGGTCGATTATTAAAGAAAATCGAGTGGGTCGAATTTTGGGATTAAAATTGTTATTGGGTTTATTTTAAAATTTCTTCTTATATGTAAATAGAAATTAATGATTTAATATAGCCTTACATCTAAAAAATGCCATTTATCTATCCCTAATTTTAATTTGAAAATTTAAAATATAAACTATCCACACACTTATTAAGTGAGGTATGTTTTCTTTTTTCTTTTAACTTTGGAATATTAAAAAAGAGGGATATTCTAAAGGAGGGATTGGTGGTTAAGTCATCTAATTTAATTTTAAATTTTGATATAAAAGTTACCCGTCTTTATTTTATATTTCCTTTATAAGAAGAAAAAATTCTCTGACTCAAGTTATTTACTTTTGAAGAAGAGGCAACAGTTCAAAGAAAAGAAATTTCAATATAATTTAAATTTTTAATGAAAGTAATTTTAATTTTCGGAAAAACCATAATAAAAATGAAATTCATAAAGAACAAAAATATAGAACAAAAATAAAAGAAACTCCATCAAATCAACCCACGCGAGCACAGGGCGTAACGCTTGCATCTCATTAAACATTAAACAAAATTAAATACATTCTAAGATCCCATTGAACGAGTTCATTGCACTTCTCAGAGAAAACGAACCTGAGCTAGTTTCCAATTTCGGATCCTGAAACTGACCCGAACCCGACCCGAGAGAAAAGACAATAAAATCCCCAACAGTAAAAAACCGCAGCAAACCTCCAATTTCCCACCGCTTTAATGGCGGATGCAAAGCCCTAACCCTAAAAAAGTAACGAAAAACCCCCAAAACCCTAACATCTCCCCGATGGAAGAAGATGATCCCTCCTCAACCCTAGCCCACAAAGCCCAGCACCTTCAAACCCTAATCTCCCCTCTCTCTTCATCAACATCTAAGCTCTCGGGCAAGTCGAGGGTCATACCGTCCAACAAAGATTTTCATTTCTATAACAGTTTTCGCGAATTCAAGCTCCCCAATAGAGAAATCTCAGCAAAGGTTCAATCTTCTCTTGATTCTCTATCCTCTTCTTCGAATCTATTCGGCGAGAAAAAGCAGCCGCCGTTACCGAGGATCTCGACGATTCCTACGACTGGCTGGTGAATGTCAACGATGAGTTTATCGAAGTTTAATATTTCTATTGACGAATTTAAGCGGTGGAGGGAGAAGGAAGAGGAAAGGTTGGTAACTTAGGGCTGGAAGAAGGTGGGTTTCAGTTGGTTAATAGAAATAAGAAGAAAAGAATTTGATGGATGAATTTGGGAAAGATGAGAGCTTGGGATCTTCGTCTGGGATTAAGGTTGGTTTGAAGGACAGGAAGGCAGTGGGGGAAATCGAAGGTGCCATTTCATATACCAGCGATTAGGCGGCCGCAGGATGAGTTCAATATATTGGTGAACAATGTGAATAAGCCCTTTGAGCATGTTTGGTTGGAGAGAAGCGGGGCGGGAACGGGTCATTCATCCATTGGTTTGTTTTCTTTCTTCACTTTGGTGTTTATAGAAAGATCAAATCATGTGTAGTTTGGTGTTTGTTTATATTTTTGTCATTCTATCTGGTTAATGTGGCAAGTATAAATATGAATATTTCTTTTAGAAGTTTATATTTATTGTTCTGATGTTCCAAAGCAATGCTTAAGTTAGCAGGAATATTATTCTTGTGACAATTTGATGAGTCTGCAATGGGACTAAATTGGTTTCTTGCATATAGTCTCTATTCTTTCGGCTTTCACTCCTAGTGATGCGTTTTTAATTGCTTGACTAGCTTCACAATCGTTTCTACTATTGATACTGTGAAACTATGGTTTGCTCCATTTAGTTCATCAGTTCAAGCAATATTTGATATCAGATTACGAGATTAAAGGTTTTAGAGGATTCTTTAACCGTGGGTTCTTGTGCTAAATAATATGTGCACATACTTTCATCTGTTCAAGTGTTCCCAGTTTTTTATGGGCTTCAACTAGTGCTGGTGTGTTTCAGTGTTGATCGATTGGAAGCATTAGAATAAAATATGGGTCTAGTCAGAAAATTGGAGTGAAGTGAAGAAAACAAATGAATTTATGGAATATTGTAAAGCACAATCCATTATCGTCCTCTAGGCCAATGCATTATCATATTATACGACGCGTAATAAAATTATGAGGTAACACACACAGAGAGAGGAGAGGCTTTTGTCCACCAACATTTGTGACCATTGGATTTAGTTGATTGATGAGATCTAGATTGGATAATGTAGCATGAATTAATGGAGGAATACTTTTGAATATTCATCTCAGCAAAACAACATTAGAAAAGGAATCATCTTTTACATTTATTCCCTGCAGCAGAGGAAAAACTGAGCAGGTGTGGAAACAGGTGGTCTTAGACTTCGAGAAAGGGTTAATTTTGTCAAATTAATATTTCGAACAATGCATAACATGGCTATTGTTAAAAGTTAATAGCTAGTTTTAACCAGTTACTTTTCAACTTGTTAAAATGTATAAATAACTAGTGACCATATTAACACATACCTAGCATCAACAAATTAGTACAAAATGTGCATCCAAATTGTGCTCGCATTCATAAATTCTAACCTATTTGCACAAACAATGAATTCATAAGTATCCTCGCCATTCGGCAGGGTTAGCCTCGGTGATGAACCTGCGCCATTCAACAGAGGTTGGCGTGCAGCGATGAACCTGCGCCATTCAACAGGGTTAAGCCTACGGCGGTGAACCTCGACATTTAGCAGGGTTAAGCCTACGGCGGTGAACCTCGACATTCAAGCGAGATTACGTCGGTAGCGGTGGCTTAAAACCAACCATTTCATCACGAGGTTCACTACTCTGTGAAAGCTTCGTTATCCAACCAAAATGCATCCGGTAGAGGTTAAGCCATGTGGCTTCGTTATCAAACGAAGTTCACTCAGTAGCGAACCTCGGTTCGGCCCGATCAATGAAGCTGGCTTCGTCATTTAAGCTTCGAAGCTTCGCCATGCAGACAAAACCAGCGACCACGAAGGCCACTAAAGCGATAACCACGTGGGTTAAATGGTGGGCATCGGTTATACCACTAACCCACGTCTCCACAATTTTAGCATGATGGTTACATGCTTAAAGCCCGATAAATAGCGAGTGGCGGCTATTAGGAAGGGACTTTTAAACTTTTGGAAAACCCGGCGCAGCGAGAGATTGAGTTCCTCATCAATCATCAACAACCTTGCTTGTCGTCAGCGAGCGGATCTCGTGAGCATTGAGTGAAGCCTTCTTCGCCGAACCCCGTACAAAGAGAGTCAAATCAACCTCCTCTTCCTCTGTAATCGAGAGTGTGATTGTAATCTTTTTCTCAAGTCAATCAAACAAAACTTTTCGACTCTACACCCGCTTGTCAAAGAAGGTTTTGTAAATGTATCTGACCAAAGCTCTTTTTAAAATTAGCTCCAATGTGTCTTAAGCAATAGCGGTGATGGTGATGAGAGCCAAATCTCCTGTACAATGCTCTAGGAATACCTTACATCCTATTGGATATAAAAGTAATTTCCCTAGGAGGCAACACATTAAAAATATATAATTGAATGCAGGAAAAAAATCACTCCCAATTATCACTGTTCTCAACCTCCACAACTGCGAAGGCCAAAGGAAATAAGCCACCATCCGCATCTACTCCTGTAGCAACAAGCAGTACACCCTTATATTTACCATATAAGTGTGTGCCATCAATGCTAAGCACCGCCGATAAAATTTAAATCCCTCAATCGATGGACCAAATGCCCAAAATACAGAGGTGAATTGATGAACTCCCGGATTGATCTCTTTGGTTATGAGTTTGTATTCAGATCCAGGATTGCTCCTTTTGATCGCATCAAGATACTGAGGAAGTGTCGCGTAAGACTTCTCCCAATCACCAAATATTTTTGTCATCGCAATTCTCCTTGCATTCCATGCTTTACTACATGATATTTCAATGAACTTCGTATCTAGCACTCTCTCAATTATATTATCGGGAGTTAGTTCAAGCTTCTTCTTTAATTTTGGCATAATCAACTGCACTACGTAAGAGGCAGATGCACCACCGTAAATCTGTGATCATGCTCTAATATCGGATTGCTACATGTGTGAACACCGCAGTATTCTGTGATCTTGAATTGCCCATTATGTTTCTTTCCGGCAAATGCATATAACTTCCAAGGACATGCGTAATCAGCTTCATTTGCCTCGGCCTGACCTTTCCTTTGTGTATTCATAAAATAGATTGCAACATAACTTATGCGATTGCTTTTAACTTGCTTGAATTTGACATTCTTTTTAATTGAGTAATCACGAATAGCTTCAACCAATTGGTCGTTAGTCTCGAATAAATCTCCAACTCTGAAATGGACGTCTTCTCTTCTATGAGTTGAACTTTGGCCAATGCACATATCTTGTACTGTGGAAGAATGAATCCATTCATTATCTTCAAACTCGTCAGGGGGTGGTTCTTCGTACTCAACATATTCATTATTAGCATAAGCCTCATCAGGCCAATCCGGATTCTCTTCAACATCTTCAGTCACAAATTGCATGCTATCAATTGGTGCACTATATTGCTCTTCACCTTCAGATTCATTGCTTCTTTCATCCTCTTCAATTGTTGCCCCTCTTAACGGCGCCATATTTTCATAAGGTACGTCATTGTTCATGACATTTGACGTTCCCCCGTGCACTTACATATTGAAATTGAGTCCGCTCCATTTCACTCGAAGAAGAAAGAAAACCATCTGACTCAACTCCCAAATCTAACATGCGTGAGAATTCTCCTAGAGGTTTGAATATTTGGCACGAACTATATGGCAACTTTTCAATAAACCATTCTATCGTTGGTTGCGACTTGCTCAAATTAAACATAATACTCATATGATGATTGTTTGAGATCTCAACTGCGGACGTTCTATCAAAAGTTATGGGCCAATTGCATATTATTTTTATTCGGTACTCTCGTGGGTCAATTTCCGTAACTCGGTGTAATTCCTTAAGCAAGTCACAGTAACTATACGATTTCGAGATCATTGATGGCGTCGTTACCCCTCCAACGTACATTGGCAGATTATTCATTCCATAATTAATTTTCCCACCATAAGAGCAAGCAATAAAAATCATATTGTTCAACCTATGCAAAAGAAGATTATATCATTTAAATGCAATAAATTTAAAAAAATTTATCAGGGCATTGAATAAGAGAGGAAAACCAAGATGCAAATAATCTCATATAATTTTCACCAAAAACCCTAAACCCCAAAGTGAAAACCCTAAACCAAGATGCAAATAATCTCATTCTATGCCCTAGAAGTTTCATTTCAATTACAATAATCAACACACAAAGCATTCAAACCACTACAAATAGAGTGATTGATAATAAATTTCAAATCCTAGTAATTTTGATAGAAAACCCTAGATTTTGTAATGTTAAAAGAGGGGAGAAGGAAGAGAAATTACTCTAGAGATCTTAAGGCAACTTTGACAGTGCGGCCGGAAATGGGGTTGAAGTTAGTGGCTGAGCGAGAGAGAGACATGAGTTGGGAGAAAAAAGGCCGAAGTGGAGGAGAAAGGGTTTCGCTGGGTATTTATAGGGGGTGGGACCTGTCATAAATAGTCGGTGTTGCCAACCCCGACTATTTCATGACTTAGCCGATTCTTGTGGTGGGGAGGCTTGGGGTGGAGGCTCTGCTAAATGGTCGGGGTTCCCCAAACCCGATCATTTTGTGGTTTGTCGCGTTCCTAATTAGTGGGGTTGGCAACCAGACTAATTAGAATCAGATCCCAAACGACCCACTTTCTGCGCCCGCGAGGTGGCGTGGCGAGAAAGTGGGTCGATTTTAAAGAAAATCGAGTGGGTCGAATTTTGGGATTAAAATTGTTATTGGGTTTATTTTAAAAATTTCTTCTTATATGTAAATAGAAATTAATGATTTAATATAGCCTTACATCTAAAAAATGCCATTTATCTATCCCTAATTTTAATTTGAAAATTTAAAATATAAACTATCCACACACTTATTAAGTGAGGTATGTTTTCTTTTTTCTTTTTAACTTTGGAATATTAAAAAAGAGGGATATTCTAAAGGAGGGATTGGTGGTTAAGTCATCTAATTTAATTTTAAATTTTGATATAAAAGTTACCCGTCTTTATTTTATATTTCCTTTATAAGAAGAAAAAATTCTCTGACTCAAGTTATTTACTTTTGAAGAAGAGGCAACAGTTCAAAGAAAAGAAATTTCAATATAATTTAAATTTTTTAATGAAAGTAATTTTAATTTTCAGAAGAAAAACCATAATAAAAAATGAAATTCATAAAGAACAAAAAATATAGAACAAAAATAAAAGAAACTCCATCAAATCAACCCACGCGAGCACAGGGCGTAACGCTTGCATCTCATTAAACATTAAACAAAATTAAATACATTCTAAGATCCCATTGAACGAGTTCATTGCACTTCTCAGAGAAAACGAACCTGAGCTAGTTTCCAATTTCGGATCCTGAAACTGACCCGAACCCGACCCGAGAGAAAAAGACAATAAAAATCCCCAACAGTAAAAAACCGCAGCAAACCTCCAATTTCCCACCGCTTTAATGGCGGATGCAAAGCCCTAACCCTAAAAAAGTAACGAAAAACCCCCAAAACCCTAACATCTCCCCGATGGAAGAAGATGATCCCTCCTCAACCCTAGCCCACAAAGCCCAGCACCTTCAAACCCTAATCTCCCCTCTCTCTTCATCAACATCTAAGCTCTCGGGCAAGTCGAGGGTCATACCGTCCAACAAAGATTTTCATTTCTATAACAGTTTTCGCGAATTCAAGCTCCCCAATAGAGAAATCTCAGCAAAGGTTCAATCTTCTCTTGATTCTCTATCCTCTTCTTCGAATCTATTCGGCGAGAAAAAGCAGCCGCCGTTACCCGAGGATCTCGACGATTCCTACGACTGGCTGGTGAATGTCAACGATGAGTTTATCGAGAAGTTTAATATTTCTATTGACGAATTTAAGCGGTGGAGGGAGAAGGAAGAGGGAAAGGTTGGTAACTTAGGGCTGGAAGAAGGTGGGTTTCAGTTGGTTAATAGAAATAAGAAGAAAAAGGGAATTTGATGGATGAATTTGGGAAAGATGAGAGCTTGGGATCTTCGTCTGGGATTAAGGTTGGTTTGAAGGACAGGAAGGCAGTGGGCGGGAAATCGAAGGTGCCATTTCATATACCAACGATTAGGCGGCCGCAGGATGAGTTCAATATATTGGTGAACAATGTGAATAAGCCCTTTGAGCATGTTTGGTTGGAGAGAAGCGAGGACGGGAACCGGGTCATTCATCCATTGGTTTGTTTTCTTTCTTCACTTTGGTGTTTATAGAAAGATCAAATCATGTGTAGTTTGGTGTTTGTTTATATTTTTGTCATTCTATCTGGTTAATGTGGCAAGTATAAATATGAATATTTCTTTTTAGAAGTTTATATTTATTGTTCTGATGTTCCAAAGCAATGCTTAAGTTAGCAGGAATATTATTCTTGTGACAATTTGATGAGTCTGCAATGGGACTTAAATTGGTTTCTTGCATATAGTCTCTATTCTTTCGGCTTTCACTCCTAGTGATGCGTTTTTAATTGCTTGACTAGCTTCACAATCGTTTCTACTATTGATAATGTGAAACTATGGTTTGCTCCATTTAGTTCATCAGTTCAAGCAATATTTGATATCAGATTCAGATTAAAGGTTTTAGAGGATTCTTTAACCGTGGGTTCTTGTGCTAAATAATATGTGCACATACTTTCATCTGTTCAAGTGTTCCCAGTTTTTTATGGGCTTCAACTAGTGCTGGTGTGTTTCAGTGTTGATCGATTGGAAGCATTAGAATAAAATATGGGTCTAGTCAGAAAATTGGAGTGAAGTGAAGAGAAACAAATGAATTTATGGAATATTGTAAAGCACAATCCATTATCGTCCTCTAGGCCAATGCATTATCATATTATACGGCACGTAATAAAATTATGAGGTAACACACACAGAGAGAGGGAGAGGGAGAGGCTTTTGTCCACCAACATTTGTGACCATTGGATTTAGTTGATTGATGAGATCTAGATTGGATAATGTAGCATGAATTAATGGAGGAATACTTTTGAATATTCATCTCAGCAAAAACAACATTAGAAAAGGAATCATCTTTTACATTTATTCCCTGCAGCAGAGGAAAAACTGAGCAGGTGTGGAAACAATTGGTCTTAGACTTCGAGAGAAAGGGTTAATTTTGTCAAATTAATATTTCTGAACAATGCATAACATGGCTATTGTTAAAAGTTAATAGCTAGTTTTAACCAGTTACTTTTCAACTTGTTAAAATGTATAAATAGCTTAGTGACCATATTAACACATACCTAGCATCCAACAAATTAGTACAAAATGTGCATCCAAATTGTGCTCGCATTCATAAATTCTAACCTATTTGCACAAACAATGAATTCATAAAGTATCACAAAATTGGAGATTTGTGCTCAAATTAGCACATGCTTAGCACCAAACAAATTAGCACATGTTGTATTAAAATTTGCAATACATTCATCAAAGGAAGATATAAGCATAAAATTTATTAATACATTCATCAAATAGAGGGCACACAAACACAAGATCCAAGTATAATTCTCTAGAACAAAATAACAATTGATCTAGACTTGGATAGGTTCATACAATCAAGTAAGTACACAAGTTCCTTCCCAGTGAATAAAAGCTAGCTGCTGCCATTGCAAGGATCCCCAACGGTTATTGAAGTAAAACAAGGGAAAGGGATACTCGCTCCGAGGGGGATGGAAACAACAAATGTGCGGAGAGGTCGCACTACAGTACTGCGAAGAGAGGAGAATCGCTTCGCTTGGAGGCGGTGTTCGCGGTGGCGAGGAGAAGGGATGACTGAGAGGTGGTGTTTGCGCCTTCACGGTGGCCGGGAGAGGGGATGACCGAGTGTCAAGAGTGGAAATGGAGATGGGTTCACACTTGTGGTGAATGAGAGGGAAAAGGCTGTGATAGTTTTTCTCCTCCTCTGCGATGCCCTAGAAAGAGGGGAGAAATACAAATTTATTTTCTGTTGTAAAGGATGAGAGATTTTCTCCTTTTATTTCATGTTTTGTGTTGAGCTGAATTTCCAAAAGTACCTCTCCCTCATTAATTCATGCCACATCATTCAATCTAGATCTCGGTAATCAACTAAATCCAATGGTCACAATTATTGATGCCTTGATGAACAAGAGCCTCTATCGACTTAACTTTATAGGAGCTTTTCCCTCTCTCTCTCAAATATATTATATTATATATATAGAGAGAAAAGAGTATACTTATTACTTGGTACCAAGGACAAACTTGGTTATTGGTAGTGAGGTGGCGGGTGGCCACATTTCAGCCCCTCATCTAAACGGTCCCCACATGAAAATGATCTCTATTTTAAATGAGTGTATGGAAATAAGTCATCTCACTATCAAGAACCCAAGTTGGTCCTTACATGAAAATGATCTCTATTTTAAATGAGTGTATGGAAATGACCCATCTCACAATCAAGAACCTAAGTTGGTCCTTACCATGGTTACTCATTCCTCATATCCTTACCATGGTTACTCATTCCTTATATATATATATATATATATATATATATATATATATATATATATATATATATATATATGGAATATGAATATCCTTGGTACCAAGGACAAACTTGGTTATTGGTAGTGAGGTGACTCATTCTCATCCATACATTCAAAAGGGACCACTTTCACATGGGTTGGAGGGGACCATTTTCAAGTGGGGACCACTTAGATGAGTGGTTAAGATGTAGCCATCTCACTACCAAGGATCAAATTTGTCCTTGGTACCAAGGATATCCATTTTTCTCATGCACACACTACTACTACTATTGCAACTGTATAAAAAAACCAAGTGGTGACCAGGCAAAACTTGAAGGAATGGAGAACATCTCATCTTTCTAATGTAATTAAGAGGATAAAATGGTAATTTTACAGTAGATTTTTTTACTTTCCTTTCTTTTTTCTTTATTTGATTAAAGAGCATTCTAGACCACACACACCGTGCCATGGAATTGGGTGCATATAAATGAGTACCAATTTCATTTTTAAGATATAAAATGTATTAAAGAGAAAATAATAAGTTTCTTTTACAAATTAATAGATACATATAAAACCAACATAGCCAAGGACATCTCTAATTATGACATATATGATGTGTCTATCTCCACATGTTATATTATCTAAAGAAAATATTAGGGAAAGGAGAAACTTGAAGTAATGAGTGGAAAAATCCTCCTCGTCTTTACGATACAGTATCATGACATACTCGATGTAGCACTGGAATATGTTCTAGACTAAAAGAATCAAAATTTACAAAGATATATTCTATTATATAAAGGAAATATTAGGGAAAAAGAAACTTAAGAGTAACGAGTGGAAAAATCTTAGATCTTTAAAATATAGTGTGAGAGACTTCATACTGGATGTTGTGTTTGAATACGTTCTCGAATAAAAGAATACAAAAAAGTACAAAGATAATATCATTAGGAGATGTAATACATTGATAAAGTCGCAACTTAAAAATTGAAACAAAGGAGATATTTGGTGAAAAATGAATTCTTCAGTTAACAAGATATACCGATTTCCGATTAAATTTACAAAATTTATCATGCACGTGCATTCAACAATGCTATATATATGTATATATATTACAAATTTTCCGTGTCCCGTACCTGTTTCCATGCGACATAGCTCATAGTCAATCTGCTTAAGCTAGTTGTTTAGCAAAGAGTACAACGTGTGAAATGACAAAGCTATTGGAACTTGTATATACAGCGATTGGTATAGTATAGGGAAGTTTTGGAAGAGTTTTTGTTGTATTTGGTTGGATCTTGGGTTGGTAATCTTGAAACAGCCTTCCAAAAGTCACCTTGCACAAAGTGAGATTGCCAGGTTGAGTTCATTTGCTTTGTTTCACATTATAATGGTTGATCCCAGGCAAGTTGTTTAGAAGATGGTAACCGAGTATAACATGCAACCCTTCAACATGAATATGTCCTTTTAGCATTCATATTCTGCAAATTATAGTTAAGAGTGAAATGTGGCATATAAACCGAGAAGGCTAGTTTGTGGAACAGTTGTGAAGCAGCCTTAGTCAATCCCTTGCCTCCGAGCAATGATCCTCAGTTTGGCCATATTGAGACCTGTTAGTAGTTTGAATAATCTAGCTAAACTGTCGTTTAGAAAAAAATAAAATTCAATGTTAAAGGTTTGCCTATTATGTGATTTCCAAATTTATATTACCTTCTTAAATCTAAGAAAACATATATTATAAATGTGTACGTGTCATGCAAATAATTGTGTAAGATGGTTGGTTTATGTTTGAGTTTATTACAAATTTCCAACTTTACCAATTTGATTAGGGATTGGATATTCTAATCCAATTATAATGTGATCACCCTGTAGGATGGTTGGCTGCATCTGAGTCTGTCCAAGCCGATTATCTTGTAGCTGCTTTATTGGTTCTATATGTTAAAGTTTCTTGTATCATCATGCAATAATAGCTATGAACTTTAAGCACTTCATGCTTTTCAACTGCAACTGCTGTCAGATATGCCATATTTTATTTCAAATAAATGTATTAATTATAAAATATCTTGATATTCAGGAGAAATTATTCGCGGAGGACTTTATTGATAGAAGTATTGAGGAGGTTGACATAGCTAAACCACTTCCTTTTGATAGCACCCCATTTAAGCTTGTGGATGGGGTGAAAGAATTGAAGGAGCTGGCTGCCAAGTTGCGAGATGTGAATGAATTTGCGGTGAGTACTCTTTGCTTGCCTTTTCAATATATCTATCAACATAGTCTAGTTCTAGTTATCTATTCATAAATGATATCGATTTCTTGATCTTTGTATGTGCCATATCCTTTATTCTATATTTATTCATTTTCATTTTGTTTCAGCTCCTAGCAGTGTAATTATAATTGTACCTTGTCCAACAGGATTGTGCTGTATTATCTATGCTAATATCAGTTATGTTATCTAGTGGATACTCGAGAGCACTATAATAAAAATACCATGATGTAATTTAGTCTTAAGGCTCCTTCTTCCTGTCTTAAAAGATATGCCTCCATCCTAACAAGTGGGCACATCATCCTTTCTAAGTGTAGGAGTCTGATCGCCTCAGTTTGAGCCTACTTTTTGCTGAAGTGGCAATATGTTACAATGGTGGCATGCGTAAGGGTCGGTGCTATGACAGAGAGAGAAAGGTTGCTGAGGTTGGGGGTCATTAAGCAAAAAAGTTAGTGTTGTGGAATTTCAGAGTAGCAAAAGATGTAGCTTATGCATGAGATTTAGATGCGTCTGGAATCTTATTGTGCCTTACTGCGTCTCCACCCAGGACTGGGCCTGGCTCATTCCTTATCATCCCATGCCTTAGGAGAACATATATATATTTTTCTGGGCTAGCTTGTGTCTTCAGGTTGATTTGGTTGCATTTTCAGTCTTGATCTTTTCTGTTTTAAGAGAGATTGACTAGATGGGATCCTTAAAATTGTTTTTACAACCTCAAACATCATAACAACTTTCTAGGGTGAGTTTGAAGATCTACAATTGCAAACACTTTCATACAACAACAACAACAAAGCCTCTATCCTAAATGTTTGGGGTCGGCTACATAAATCCTATTCTTCCATTCCATTCCATTTTATTATGAGCCATCTCCTCTGCAAGCTTTTAAATGTCGGATGTTGGGTTCATGTCAGACGGCTAAAATTCATGTTGCATAGCAAAAATCGGGGTTATATCGGGGTACATGTACTAAATGTCTGATCGTCATATCGAATGGATATCTACTCAATTTTTGTCACCAAGATGGAACACACTTGTCTTGTTATAGCTTATCCTACTTGAGTTGAGTATTCAACATCAAGACACAAATTGTTTTCCATTTCTTGAAGGGAAACAATGAAATATTATGCCAATAAATAAATAAAATATACATTGTCAAACTAGAACTTTCAAACTGCCTTGCATAAAATTAACATAAAGTAAAGTGCCTTGCATAAAATTGACATAAAGTGTTAAATTTTGGATTGATTTCAAGCTACGTTTTAAACTTATTGGTTCAAACTTATTGTTTACATCACGCTTTTATGAATTCTCAATTTCAAATTGTAGAGACGAAGATAAACGAGGGATCACGACAAAAAGGAGAGCATCATTTTTTTTCTTTGCCCTAATATGTATTCTGTGCTATTGGGTTGCAATGGGAACAAAAGGCTAAAATGGAGTCAATCAGGTTTGGGTTTTGAGTACTAAACCCAAACCCCAATACTTATCAACTCCACAAAAAAAGGAAAAAAAAGAAAAGAAAAAGAAACGACCAATTTTTCAAGGCTGAAAATTGGCCGATATGTCCGCAATGTCCCTCGACATGTCCGCTATGAACCTCAAAAATGATATCCGACTTGAAATAGTTATATCCGTGTCGCTCTGACCTCCGATCCGACATGTTGGCCGACATTTAAAACCATGCTCCTCTGTTAAGCTAACCATAATCATATCCCTCTTAATTGCCTCCAACTAATTCCTTCTAGGTCTACCTCTAGATCTCTTTGCTCCACTAACTATAATACTATCACTTCTCCTAACTGGTTCACTAAGAGGTCTACGTTGTACATGGCCATACCCACCTTAATCAATTCTCTCTCATTTTATCCTCAATAGGAGCAACCTCTAATTTACTACAGATGCATTTATTTTTTATCCTACCTTTTAGTGTATACCTACAAGACCATCTTAACATTCTCATTTCTGCTACACTCATTTTTTGCACATATTTTTTAATTGCCCAAAATTCTGATCCATAAAGCATTGTTGGTCTTATAACTGCCTTATAGAATTTTCCCTTAAGTCTAACAAGTATTCTATGATCACACAAGACTCCCGAAGCACTTCTTCATTTTAACCATCCTGATTTGATTTGACTGACAATATCATCATCAATCTCAGCATCATGCCGAATTCTTGATCCTAAATAGCGAAATTGATTGCTTTTAGATATTTCTTGGCCATCAATATGTACTATAGGCTCTTCTCTCCTTCTAGTTTTACTAATAATGCATTCCATGTATTCTGTTTTTTGTTCTACTAATTCTAAAGCCTTTTGTTTCAAGATCTTGCCTCCACCTTTCTACTTTAGAAATTATACTTGTTCTAGTCTCGTCAACTAATACTATATCATCAACAAATAACATACACCATAGCACTTCATCCTGAATATGTCTAGTAAGTTGATCCATAACTAAAGCAAAAAGATAAGGGCTTAAGGCAAACACTTTCATACATGGCGGTAAATGATGTGTTAAGTGCCTTCATCAGTTTTTTCTACAGTGGTCATTTCTGTATCTGCTTTTTCTACTCTGTTGATGTCAGTAAACATTGAAATGGTAGAAGCTGTAATCCATCTATATGGAGATTACAGTTTATTTCAGATATGCTAGATTATATTTTATCAACAAATTACTTGATGTTTTATCCCAGGTCGACTTGGAGCACAATCAGTACAGATCGTTTCAAGGACTAACTTGCCTGATGCAAATTTCAACAAGAGCAGAGGACTTCATAATTGACACCCTTAAGTTGCGTGTTCATGTTGGTCCATACTTGAGAGAAGTTTTTAAAGATCCTTCCAAGAGAAAGGTGTTTTATTTTTTCCAAAAAGATCTTTTGTGTAAATCATTTTCTATCTCAGTTTATGGTCTGCTAACTTTCCTTATTAGGTAATGCATGGGGCAGATCGCGATGTAGAGTGGCTTCAACGAGACTTTGGCATATATATCTGTAATCTTTTTGACACAGGGCAGGTATAGATTTCATACCATCCATTTGGCATCTATTTTAGTATTTTACTTTTCCCTCTGTTTTATCTTCTTAGAAAACACATGCATCATTTCATTGCAGATTTTGCAGTATAGAAAACATTTTTTGGGTAACCATTTTGCATGTGGATTCCTGCACAAAAAGACACGTATATATATATGTATGGAATTCACTTTCTTATTTGTCATACCTTTTGGCGTGATCCTGTTTTTTACATTTTATCATAATCAGAGGCGTGGGGATTATTTCATATAGTCAGAGTGAATTGTACCCTTAGTTTCTAATTTCATCAGTAATTCTGTATTTCTGTAGGAGCTCATATGGCAGAAGGTGATATGCAATAATCTTTCTTTTTATTTTAATGATTATGTATGTACTTTGTTAACATACTAGAGTGTTTTCTGTTCCTCATTGTACTATCTTTGTGTAGATAACATATATTTTGGTTGATAGTTTTGGAGTGTAAGTTCTCTTCTGTCAGTACAATTGTAGTACTGTACAAAGCCTTTAGGATAAAAAGGGAGGTCACTCTGTATTAAAAGCTTTCTGGCATTCCAAATAATATTATTAAACCTCAAATTAAAAAATGCCTGGACGATACATGTCACGCTTATATTTGATTCTGAAAACCTAGACGTTTGTTGTTTGTGAGTTATTGCATGACATGTCAGCTTTATATCTGCTTTTCAAAACCTAGATGTTTGTTGTTTGCGCTATTTGTTATTTATTTTTTGCTTGCTTGATTGGTCTTTTTTTATATTCAGGCGTCAAGGGTGTTGCAATTAGAAAGAAACAGTCTCGAGTATCTTTTGCATCACTTCTGTGGAGTAAATGCAAATAAAGAGTAATGCTCTTCCTCTGTTCTGCAATCTCTTAGATGCGTTTTTACACAAGTGTGCTTGTACCCCCTTCCCCTCTCTAACTGTCTGCATTATTGTTGCTGGATATAATTCCTTCTTGTAGATATCAGAACGCAGATTGGAGATTGCGCCCATTGCCTGATGAAATGATCAAGTATGCCTGCCATCTACAGTAGAATTTAGTTTTTGATTTAAGACCCTATAACGAATAACGGAATTCACTTTTCTTTTTCTTTTTTACTATAAAGTTCTAATGGGACTTCCTTTGTCACAGGTATGGGAGGGAAGATACACACTATTTATTATATATATATGATTTAATGAGGCACAGACTGATATCAGCATCCACAGATGAAGATGACCTTCTCTTAGAGGTGGGTGACTTAGATGCTTAATAATATAGTTTAAAGGAATTCTACAAGAATGATTGTTACTTGATTGTTGTCAAAACCGAAATCACGGAATTATTTTTTGTTGTATCTCAAATGTGAGGTCATTTTGTAAAGGATAATAAGCACCATGTCGCGACGAATGTTTAACTTAACATATTTGCTTCTGTACTTATTTTCACCTATTTTAAAGTAAAGATATTATTTTCTTCTATTTGTTAACGTAATGTGTAGCACTGGTATAACCTTACAGCTGTTTTCATGTCTTTAAAATTTATCTTATGTTGAGATGCAGTTCTTCTGTTGATTACAGGTCTATAAGCGCAGTTATGATCTATGCCTTCATCTCTATCAGAAAGAGATACTGACAGATAACTCATTTCTCTATATATATGGGTATTCAATCATTGTTACCCTGCTTATATAACTTATGCTGGTTTTCTTCCTGTTTTCTTACTTCTTATGTTCGTTATATCTGTCGTCAGGTTACAGGAAGCTGATTTTAACCCGAAGCAGCTCTCCATTGCTTCAGTAAGTGCTCAAGCTGAACTAAGATAGAAATTTTACAATAATTGGATGGTGTCAGAAGTATCTGAAATAGGGTCTCGGCTAGTCTGCCTTGGACATTGAGAATTGTGGAACAAGCTACTAATTCATAAAATGAGAGCATGATGGTCACATCATATTTATTGTTTATTTCCGCTGATCTCTTCCCTTTTCAATTGCTTTATGTTTCTCTTTTCAGAGTGCTGTTTTGAGGGGAAAAAACATAAGAAAGGAAATATGAGTGAGCAGAGGTCCAAAAGAAGCGAGGGGGAGTGAATAATCCGCAAATGTTTGGGAACTTTGGATGATTATAATCCACTTGGGTTATAATCCACAAATGGATTACAATCCAAGTGGATTGTAATCTAGACTGTTTGGTGAATTTAGTGAATTATAATCTGTTTTCAATAGTAGAGTGTTTGGCAAATAGGTAGATTACATCCATCATTGTTGTCAAAATGACGAAAATGGAAATGGGGTTGGAGAGATAGGGATCTGTTTAATAAATGGGGATTGGGATTTTCTGAAATGATGAGGGCATTGAGGGGTATATCTGTCTCTTACACGACCAAACTTTATGGATTATAATCCACCGAAAAATAATCTGTGGAACTCTAGATCATTTTTTGGTGAATTATAATCCAAAATAATCCACTTGCCAAACATCCAAAAGTGGATTATAATCCACAAAATAATCCACTTTCGTGGATAAAATCCACTTTGTGGATTATAATATACTATAACCACTTGCCCAACATGCTCTTAGTCCTGAATGTGAGTTGTTTTGATAGTGTAGTAAAATTCAGTATTTAAATCACATCATGCTAATGATTTAAATCACATTGTGCTGATCAATGGTCATAAAACACTCTGGGCAGAAGTGTCTAAACTCTTAAGTTATTTTCGCTTACTTAATGGAGACAATGGTTTCATTTACTGCTTATGCCTGATAGGGCCCGCTTAATTAAGAGACAGCCTATAAGTAAATTGCTTAATGTATATCTGATAATATTTAAAAATTTTGTTAAATTATCTCGTTACCGGCTCTTGATTTTAAACATAATTTTGCTTTTGTAACAGGCGTTACATGCATGGCGAGACAAAGTTGCTCGTGAGGAAGATGAAAGTACTGGATATGTATTGCCTAACAAAGCACTACTTGAGATTGGTACTTGATTTTTGAAATACTTATATCCATAAATTTTCAGTTCTATTTCATGGTTAATATTAATTCCAGGACAGTTTATACCGACTTGATTTTTTTTGTTTGCATTGCAACTCACAAGCAAGGGAAATGCCTATTTCTACGAGTAAGCTACGCCGACTGGTGAAGTCCAAGCATTCTGTTGTGGAGCGCAACCTGAGTACTGTCATTACTCTAATTAAAAATGCAATTGAAAATTCTTCCGCCTTTGAGAGCATTGCTGAAGAACTGAAGAAAGCACGTTTGGAAGTAAGTGAGAAGCAAATCTCCAGAGAGGGTAAACCGTCTTATCTGATCCTGATACTGATATTATCTTCATATGTGCAGTCAAACAGACAAAAAATGGCTGAAGGTGGTACTGACCTTGAAATGTTGGCTGGTACAGAGGATCCTGTGGATTCTACAGTTTCTCAAAAAAATGATCCTGATGTTACTGGGAATATTAAAATTTTGAAGCTTCTGTGGATGCTATGGACGAGGGTGCAAAACCTACAGATGCTGAAAAGTTAGGGGGTATTTCAGATGGAAAACCTCAAGAAAAGGGGAATGTGCATTCCATCTCGACGCCCAACATTGACCGTCCATCTAAAATATCTGATACAGTTGGAACCAATGAAGGAAAGATGGAGTATGATAACACTGGCCTCTCACAACCAAAGAAGATGGTATAGAGTGATCTTAATTATTTAATAAAGAAAATTTGGTTGTAAGGTTGAGATGATTTTATTTGTTCTCATGTTGCAGGCTAGTATCGGCTCGGTTCAAATTTTGAAAAAACAGAGTAGTGGTTTTGGAGCATTGTTGGGCAATTCAGCATCTAGAAAAAAATTGAACCCTGTTATAGGGGGTATTCGTGAGCAGATATTTAGCCAGGTTTCTTTTAATTTTTCTCTTTCCTTCTCTGGAAATAGTATTCACCTTCTTGCTTGAATGATTACATATATGTAGTATCCATTAGCTTATGAATTATGACTTCTTTTTGGTCTGGTTATTTTAAGTGACATCATAGGCGTTTTATTCTTAATGATTATTTCGAGTTGTCTTTATGTATTCACTGGTTAAATAGTGGTAGTGTGGAGTGATTGGCAGCCGTCTCCCAGAAGTTTCTGTACTGTATACTTAAGCTTGTGCTTCTTTCTGGAGGCATATGTTAGGTTAAATGCTATGACCAGCTCCAGTGGAAGTTGACATGGTCAAATTTTTATTTGTAGAGACGTGCTGCTTGCCTCTTCAACTTATCCAGAGAGGGTACAGTTACCACCTATATCATTGGTTGGTTGAGATGATTTGGTTTTGCTTAACATAACTAGACTTGGCTGCAGAGGTGCTCAAGAGTTTATCATTGGTTCATCCTTTATGGATAGAGGAATCAACACGGGAATTGAGAGATTAGGACAGGCTATGTTGTATAGATAGAGAATTTTGTACACAAGTATGACTAAATGCAGGATGCCAATATAGAATAAAATTTTAAAATTAGAGACAAAGCAAAAGTACTATGTCGAATTGGAGTATCTGATATGTGTTTCCTGCAGCGGATCATGGGTTGATGGTTGAAGTGTCTTTGCTATGTAGAGGACAGTTAAAGGGCAGTATTTCTACATATACCCAATCTTCTCTACTCATAATTTGCACATGATGGGAACTATTTCCGCACATTGATTTTTTCCGTCCGGCACATGACCCTGATATCAGACATTTAGAACACTGCCCTTTGACTGGGCTTTTGTATACTGACTTATCAATAGCAGCTAAAATGCTTGTTCCTAATTTTTGGGACTTGTCAGTATGCATCTCTTTCTCCATTCAGCTCTGATAAAAGTGCTAAAAACATTATTTTAACCAGCATACTCGTTGTTGTTGCCTATGTTCAAATATCTTGTCACGGTAAGCCTGTAGAAAGGATTTTTTTTCACACAGGCTAAAGCTCTCCCCATATGTCTCTCCAGAAAATACTTTCACTTTTTTGCATGTTTGGGGCACACAAATGTGCTGGTTGTCTGGTGATGAAACACCATGACTGAGGCTGGAATCTCTTCATCGTCTCCCTTGACCCTATTGATATTTCCTGTTTATTGCAACCCAGTGTGCTGTTTACCATAACAAACATGTTTATTACAAACCAGTGTCGTGTTCATTGAAATACTCTTCTATATTTTGATTAATCTCGTAGAATATGTTTTATTATCGCAGGACAAGAATGTGAACAAGGTAGAGCAGATCAAGTCCTCAGTGGTCCTCCCCTTCCATTCATTTTCTGGCAGCGACAAGATTTCGGAGCCAAGCCCTTCAGAGACAATCAAACAAACTGATATAGCAGCTCAACAACAACAAAATTCCTATCAGCCATCTCCTATCACCCAATTGGAAGAAATAATTCAATTAGAGAACAACAATGATTCTGATGAAGAAATCCCAACTACTGATCAAGAAACAGAAGCAGTGGAGAAGCCCATTTCACTATCAGATCTTTCCTCCAGTTTCCAGCAGTGTTTTCAATCAATAAGCGAAAAGAACAGGAGACCATCTCAAGAAAATGAGGTAAAGGTTCAGGTGAAGCCTTTTGACTATGCTGCTGCTAGGAAAAATATCAATTTTGGGGGAGTTAAAGAACATTTTGAGGATGCTGAACTTGATAATAATCCCTCAGAGTCCGGAGAGAAACGAAAAGGATCTGATAAGGGACGATCTAATGGAGAAGAGAGAGTGAGAGGACTGCGTCGTCAGGCTTTTCCCGCATCAGGTAATAGAAGCACAAGTTACAAATGAAGTGTTTTCTGATGTACGTTTCTCCACATTTTTGGCTGTTGTAAACTTAAGTTTAAAGGAAAACTAAGAGTGAATCTCAGAGAAAGCAGCAGTCTGCATCATATAGTATATGTTGCCATGACAAAAGTCTAAGCTGCGAGAACTTTTTTACCTGGTGACTGCGGGGAATATACAGTTGGATTTTACTTAAAAAGCTTTTAATGTTAGATTGCTCTCTGCAGTACTTGATTATATATCTCAATTTTGTTTTATTTACTTCTTACCTATTAAAAGAGTTTAGTTTCTTATTGTTCTGCATAGTTATTTTGTATTGACTTCATAGAAACTGTTACATATAGCAGTTATTCTGTATAATCTTTAAAATTTTTATTTAGACTAGAAGTTACTGTGTTTTTCAAGATAGCTTGATAAAAGAGGATAAATGAAATGCAAGTGATCAAATTACAACAATATATTTCTGGGTACTTTTGACATAAACAAGACGATAATAAAAAGACATGCAGCAATATGACTATAAGGAGGCTTAGTCATAACTACCAAATATAAAAGAAGCCTAATGTAAAATTAACGAATCAACAATGATTAATAGAGATGTATTAGAAGATATTGTAATGAATGTCTTCAAAGTGGGTTGATATTTTGGAAAAGCTTAGCAATAAATGTATTGAGAGAATAATTTAGTTAAAGAGATATTAGTTCTCTAATAACATATTATTCAAACTGGTATTATGGAAATAGTGTTCGTGATAAGAAATCAATACTCATTTTATCCTGCAAGGTATAATAGAAGTGAGGAGTTCTTAAAAACAGGTAGAAGGATGTCCAATGGAATGTTATCCTGGCTCTGCATTTCCCCCCTTCCAAACTCTTTTTTTCCCAGAAATTCGAAAATTTGCAGCATAACCTGCTTATTAAAAATTATTCCTTAATTCAACAAAATTACATCGTAAAAACTATTAATGCAATTTAAAATAGTATAGATGATAAAAACTGCATTCTTTCAGTAATACAAAGCATTTACTACTACAAACAGACCATCACTGATTACATAAAGTAGGAGACAGAATTAGATCAAGCAAGCCCGAAAAAAAAAAAAAGCAACGAAATATTTCCTAACAAAGTAAAATATAATTCTCCATAGATACAACATTCTCCCCTGAGGGAAGGCCAAGTGATTCTTTCTTGCATTTTAGTCAGCCGTCCAACTCTGCTCAACTATCTCACGAACTTTTCGGTTGTATGCTCGCTTGTTCTCGCTGAACATTCGAGCAGCCTCAGAATTTGCTGGGGAGTTTGGATTTGGGTCACAGAGAAGAGACTGATACAAGTGATACACAAAATGGATTAATCTTTCAAGAACAGCTATTAGTTTTAAGGACTCATAAAAATGTCATTGCCAAGGCATGTGGAGAGTAATAGCACATACTAGTTAATACCTCATTACCTTATTCCTTTTAACATTCAAAAGAATATCAGAAAGCTTACCTGAATTGATGTCAATATTGCTGCAACATCATAAATAGGACTCCACTGGTTCTGTAAAATATCCAGGCATATGCTTCCATCTGCATATACTGTTGAAAAGCGCCATATACATGTGATTTAGATTTGATACATTGTCAAGAAAATCAACAGAAAATATCATGAAGCATATGGGTTTAGAATATAGATCATTGTGCATGAATGTGAATGGCATTTTAAATAGTAAGGTGATTTAATAATTGAAGTCTCAACTTACTGTTTGGATGAAACATTCGTGAAACAAACCGAACTGTTGGAGGCTTATTAGGATAATCCTCTATGAACTGCAGCGTCAATTTAAATGCACCTGCACAGGGACAGATCCAGAAATTTTTTCTTATGGGGGCACACATAAAACTATACATATAAATTAATAACTTATATAATATAAATTTTACCAATAAAAATAAATATCTCAATTATATAACTTTTCACTATCATTTTCATATGAATACATGATCATTTTTATTTTCATCACAAAAACTAACAAAATACTACTAGGTTGCAATAGTATTTTCTTCACAATTGTTCTCTATTTGGTCTCACTTTTTGTAGTTTGGGGGGCACTTACTAAAATTTTATTGGGGCACCATGCAAATTTGTATATCTTTTTGTAAAAAATTAAAAATTTCATGGGGGCAAGTCCCCCACAAGTCCACATATAAATCCGTCCTTGCACCTGCATAATACAATGGAATGAGGTCATAAAAAAAACTTAAATGTACACATAATGAAAAGGTTACTCATTTTAAAGGGAAAGTTTAAGCTAATCAATCTAGGCTAAGAACTGGGAAATTGATAATTTACAGCTGAAAACAAGACCAACCATTTAGGTCTCGAGATTAGACAACAGATCCAGCAAATAAACTCAATAATTTCAGAAATTTAGAGTCAAAATTGAGCTTTTAATCTCGAGAAGGGAAGGCAGAAGGCCAAAAAGAAGTTTCACCATAACAGGATTTAACTTTAGCACATGAAATGGGGGTTGGTTTTAAAAGATTGGTGCATTCCTTGTAGAGTACATGTATTAGAATTTTCTACAAAAAACAGAACTATGACTAGTCTCAGAACAAAATCATGCATAAACAATCTGTCTTGTGAGACCCATATACACAAAAATGTTTGAAAACATCCAAATATAATGAAATACAAAGAATGTTTACAATAACAATGAAGTCTTTATCCCAAATGTCTAGGGTTGGCTACATGAATCCTATTCTTCCATTCCGTTCGATTTTTGGTCATCTCCTCCGTTAAGTTAACCATTAACATATTCTTCTCAATTACTTCTAACCAAGTTCTCTTAGTCTATCTTTAAACCTTTTTCCACCAACTGTAATAGTATTATTTTTCCTAATTGGTGCATTAAGAGGTCTTTGTTGTACGTGACCAAACTACATCGATTCTCTCTCATTTTAATAGGAGAAACCTTTAATTTACTACGGATGCACTCATTTCTTATCCTATCTTTTATAGTGAAATCTACTACATTACCACGTTTAGTGATTTCGTGTGAAATACTTAGCATCATTTAGGGCTAGATAAAGTTCGGTAATATCATGATATATTAATGTTGCCAATACGTACGGATGCTTATTGAATATTAAAACTACCTTGGTACCTTATGAAGTCAGAAAGAGATTCATCTATGAGCCTCGATGTGTTTGGGATTACAAAATATGGAGAGAGATGCTGAATCACCGTATTTCTAGCAAGTAAACACGAGGAGCATAATTGTGATTGTTCAAACTCACGGTGTTTTGTAGAGAGAGAGAGAGAGAGAGAGAGAGAGAGAGATGCTGAATCACTATATATGTAGCAAGTAAACATGAGAAGCATACTTGTCATTGTTCTGTTAGACTTGTGTAGCAAGTAAACATGAGAAGCATACTTGTCATTGTTCTGTTAGACTTGTGATCTTATGAAATCCAATTCCTTCATTTTCGGGGGTTTTGAATTGGAATTGATCCAATAGTTCTATAGCATGTGGATCCACATTCAATCAAGAATCTTTGTTTCTCGGTTTTGGGTTTTAGAGGATATGGTGAATGTATCACCTCAAACAATCAATTTAAACATCAGCATATATCCATCTAGGAACAACAGCATAAATTGGTGGTCCTTATCAATTAATATAGCAACATGAATCCAATCACTAACATTCAACTAAAAAGAATTGTTAAAAAATTTAAAAAAAAAAGAAAAAAAAAGAAATCTTAATGATGAACTCACCTCCATCCCATGGAGTCTCATCAGGTCTGCAACCAATAAACCACAAAGCCATCAATACCCACAATTCAAAACACCAAATTGATTATCAGAAGCACAAAAAGATCAATTTTTTCTTTTTGAGAAATTGAAATTACCCAAAAATAACTGCGTTCCAGAGCATGATGTTGTTGTCCTGTGGAGCTCCACTGATGCCAGCAGGAGGATCCTGCTGCATCCTCTTGTAATCCCTCATCAGCCTCTTTCTTGATGGAGTTGACATCTCTCTCTCTCTCTAGCTTTCTCTCTCCTGTTCTTAGGAGAGAGAAGAGAAGGAGATGGGAGAGGAGAGGGAAGAAGCTCCCCCAATCTTCTGCTGTTTTTTTGTCAAATTTTGGAGTTTCTAAGTGGCAGGGGAATATCATGGCTTTTTAATATCAGCTGGCTTTTGTCCTTGTCCACCGCTCAAAAAAATAATGCTGATTGTTATCTACTAATGACATGGATTTAACAGATAATGCAAGGAGATTACTTGACGTTTATGCTCATGTTGCTCTATTTCTATTGCCCACTGTTTTTGTTTGAAATCTTTATACATTCACCTCATCATTAGTTTAACAAGAACAATAATTGTACAAGAACAATAAACAATTATTTTTACCTTTTTAAGGAGCCAGATTTGACGAAAAACCTGTGATTCAACCTCCAAGCACAAAGAATAAATAAACAATCTATTATTATAGTATATACTAAAGTTATTGATATTAAGGACAAAATTTTAAAACGGACCTCTTTCGAAATAATATTAGCAAAATCGACCTATTTGGACAAAAATTAGCAAAATCGATCGTTTTTTGCCCACGTCAGCACGTCTGGGCAGAAAACGGTCGATTTTGATGAAAGAGTTTTTTGAATTACACGGGACTAGTAGTCCCGTGTAATTAGTGGGCACTAATCTATACCAAACAGTTCATACGGGACTAGCAGTCCTGTGTTTTGAGCAGAGAGTTTTGCAGCTCAAAACGATTTACATGGGACTATCTCTGGGCCAAAATCAAAATGCACGGGACTAGTAGTCCCGTGCATTTCCTAGGCAGCTTCATGTGCACGTTTTATGTGCATGTGTATTTCCTATAAAAATCCAAAAACCGTCTCTAATTTTGTGTATTTCTTGTACAAATTCAAAAACCGTCTCACATCGATACATATCGTAATAAAACTAACAAAAACCACATTTGCATTTCAAATTCCCACCACACATCACACCACAATCTCATTTACAAATCCAAAAACCGTCTCACATCAATACATATCATAATATAACCCTTCTCATCCCACCACACATCACAAGAAATAACTTAGCACAAATAATTTCAAGTATACTTCACATACTACCTCGGTACATATTGGAATAAAGCCAAGACACAAATAATATACTCCGCTAGAACATTAAAAACATATCAAACATAGGTTTGTAAAGTAGATAACGAAAATGATTAGTTTATATACATCCAAGAACTCTTCTCCTCCTCCTTTGTCTTGTTTCTCGGACCTGTCCTTGTCCTCCTCCATCTCCATGATCCCGAGCTTGGACGAGTTCGCTATCCAGTTGCGTTTGTGGTTGTGACGGTCCGCTTCATCGTCTACATGTTGCGAAGGTCCGGTTTCATCGTCGTTTCTGCTACGTCCTCATCTTTGTCGTTGTGGTGGACGTGTGTATAAGATATCGATATTGTCATGTGGCATGACCTCTCGTCCATCATGAAGATCTTCGTGAGTTCGTCTTAAGGCTTGGTGAACCCTCCGCACTATCGACCGATATATTGATACATGTTGCGAAGCTTCGGGATACGTACCTGCGAAGATAATTTAAAAAATCCAAAATAGAAAATTACTTTAAAATACAAAATACAAAATCTAAAATTTAAATTATAAACTTCAAAAGTTGAAATTTAAATTTAAATTACAAATTTTTATGAAAATGTTAAAATATTACCAAAATTGAAAGTTTGACATGGCGAGGGGTTCTAATGGAGTGAAAGTTATGAGGGGTTATCTGATAATTATCCAAAGCTAAGATTTTTTATAATATTAGTATTGTGGTGAGGGGTTCTAATGTATTTGTTTGATGTTTTGACATGGGTTATTTACAAACAGGCCCCCAATAGTAGTACTATTTTTGCTATTAGAGCCCTGAGTGCATTTTGTATACTCTTAAAATCGTTAAAAAGTTTAAGAAGGTGGGTAGATAGATGTTCTCTAGGATCCGTGCTTGCGAGAGAAAATTCTATGCCATGATTTGCAATGGATTCAACATCATCTACAGCTGCTATCTGCAATTAAGTTAAAAAAACACATGTTAGCAATATTGAGGAATACCCAACAAATGGACCTTAAATTATCTCTGAAAATACTTACCAATTCTCTCTCATCTATACCCCTGGGCATGTATCCTTTTTGTAGCTCAATATCGATCGGAGCTATGGTCGCATGGATTATCCATCTTCGAGCTATCCCCCAATACCAAGTGAAGTAATCCGATTCCCGGGGAGTTGGATCAATCTGCTCCACAATACAGAAATGCCGATCATTCCATCTATTTATGTACTGCCGATGCTCATTTGCCCAGTCCTTCTGATGTCCTCCTTTCTTTGCCTTCCTCTCTATTTTTTCAACAAATTCTGAACATGTTGTGCAAGCACGCTATCCGGTAGATGCATATCTATAATCTCAAAACATATAAGAGGAGAGAGAGTCACGAGGGATTTGTGCGGTTGGTGGACTCGTGAAGAGAGAGAGGGTCATGGGCGGGTTTATAAATGGGGGAAATTATACGGGACTGCTAGTCCTGTCTAATTCTCGCGCTCAATTAGCGCTTCATAGTTACACGGGACTAGTAGTCCCGTATAATTTATAAGTTCATTTTTACAAATTTGACCTCTTTTTGGCCAGCAGTGATGAGCTGGCCAAAAGGAGGTTGACTTTGCTAATTTTAGTATCAAAATAGTCGATTTTGCTTATATTGTTTCAAAACAGGTCTATTTTTAAAAATTCCCATGATATTAACAATGCTTAGCTACAGTTGATCTCTAATAACCTTACATATAGTGCAATATATATTCAATTAAAACCAAAACGGGCATATGGCTTAATACGGATTTGAATGCAAGCCACACCAAGCTATTGAGCTCAAAAACAATTTATATTTAAACTTTCAATCGTCGACAGATGTCTAAGAAACCGATAGCCAAAGCCAAAACTTCACCTACAACTACAGCTGCAAATTGTAAACTTTGAAAGTGAATCAAGCAACGACGATTATAACGGCATGCGATTGCATATAACTGATATTTACGTAATTATAATTGCATGTGACAACAACACCGCAATTGTATGTCTCGTAAGCTCAAATAATGCCATATGTAATCTGAATCCCCTGGTTGCATGTAGGGGTGGAAACGAACCGAATCGAATCGAATACCATGATATTCATATTCAGATTAGATTTTCAATGACTAGTCGAACTCAATTGGTCTAATAGGAAAGTGTGTTCAAATTTGGTTCGTTAATTAGACGAATATTTGTTAAATGTTCATGAATATCTCAATAGCACACTTGTTAAGTGACAAGATCCTCAACCATGAGGTGTTGACTTCAAACTCTATGTTTGAAGTCTTTTCTTATTATTTTCTATAATGTTTTACATAATTGTTATTATGATATTTCAATATAAGAATTATTATAGTTTACGTTTATAAAATTATTAATATAACACTTATAAATAGCAATATTTATAAAATTATGCACACGTAAAAGATAACACAATATAATAATCTAGAAGTAGAAAATATAAACTAATATTTAATAATCAAATGAATCGAATATACCTCTGGTCAAATTCTATTTGTTTATGCACGAATACTAAAAATATTCATTTATTATTAAATGAACTACCGAATCGAATATCACCGAATATCCGGACGAATAATAACCTAAGCTGTTTCTTAATTATTTGGTTCGTTTCAGCCCTAGTTGCATGTATAAGATGGAACTTGATCCCCAGTATTGGATGAGAAAAATATATAACAATTAGTTATTGTGATTCTTTAACTCTCTTTTAAAGTAGTATATAGAGCTGATTACAGGTCCACTTTGGCCTGCTAGTTGTTACTCTTCTGATTTATTAAAAAAAAAAAAATTTAATTTGAAGGCCATCATTGAAGATTCTAAACATTGGTCATCTTGGAGGAACTTTTCTTAAGGTCAAAAAATAAAATAAAATAAAATAAAATAAAAATTCTAATAAGTAAAGCAACGATTTGATGGAGAATAAAAGCATAGGAGGTACGAAACAAAACCATAAATACATGGGCTTCAGAGATCCCATTGATTGGTGTAGCTTGCCCAGTCTGTCTTCTTGCTATTGCCCGTCTCCATAGCCATGAAAGTGGTAATGGTAGTTTTGGACCGGGTTTGGGTTAAAAAATGAGCCTGCTTACAAATTAAATTAGGTTACATATGCTTGGCAGCATGAGATAGAGAAAGCGGTTCAGGACTAATCATAGTTCGACAAATAACCTAATTCAATAGGTTTTGCTATGTCAATTTTTAGCCACTAAAACTGGTAAGGCTGCATATGGTTCGGATACGGCTCAAATATGATACTTATCAAATATGTATCCGCTTACCAATCATGAATACGGATATAGATACAAATATGTATCAATAAGAAAATATCATACCCATATCCGCTAAAATTGAATACGGATACTGTTGAAACTAATTTTTATTTAAATAATAAAATATTATAAGGGTTTCTTTGAATAATGCAATGATGGGTGAAGAGATGGCCAAAAGATAGAGTCAAGCTGATTGCTTAAATTTGAATTTATCCAACAAAATCAAATCCTTATCCAATCCCCACCTAAGTACCTATCCTATATAATCCCTAGACCAAAACCTTAAAAAAAAAACCCCTAGCCGTCAGACAGAATCCCCCAAGCAACAAAAGAGAGCTGCTCACAAACAAAAAAAAAAAGTTTGCATCCCTCTCTTTGTCCATCGGCCGTTAGCAAGAAAAAGCCTAGGCTAGGTATCTTTTAGGGCTCCATCTCCTCACCAAAAAAAAAAAAAAAAAAAGCAAACAACCTAGCTACAGTAGCTACACTGACCGCTGATTGCCATCATCCAAATAACAATCATGAATTCCCTCAAAAGCAAAAAAGTCCTTCCCTTTTCATGATTCACAAAAAACAAACACCTATTGACCTTTCCCATCAGTCAATAGCAAGCCAATTTTAATGCATAACACCCCTATATAAATTAAAATTTGCATGAAGCATGTATAATAATGCAATCTGAGTCTCTGCACTCATCTATAGAGTCTCTGTACTCCCCCAAAATCCGAGTCTCTGCACTCATTTGGAGTCTCTGTACTCCCCAAAATCCGAGTCTCTGCACTCATTATAGAGTCTCTGTACTCCCCAAAATCCGAGTCTCTGCACTCATCTATAGAGTCTCTGCACTCATCTATAGAGTCTCTGCACTCATCTATAGAGTCTCTGCACTCATCTATAGAGTCTCTGCACTCATCTATAGAGTCTCTGCACTCATCTATAGAGTCTCTGCACTCATCTATAGAGTCTCTGCACTCATCTATAGAGTCTCTGCACTCATCTATAGAGTCTCTGCACTCATCTATAGAGTCTCTGTACTCCCCA